>NW_019059949.1:311067-323404 GCF_000696155.1 Zootermopsis nevadensis | reverse complement strand
TCCAAGCGGAATTCACTAAATACTGCTGTTTCCTCTGAATGTGGGACAATAGAGCGAGAGAGAGGCACTATGAAACGAAAGACTGGCCGGGAAGAAATTAATTAATTCCGGGAAAAATAATATCAAGTTCAAGCCTTTGGTTGACCCACAAAATGTTCTCTCACCACCACTTCATATTAAACTAGGACTTATCAAAAATTTTGTTAAAGGAATGGACAAGAAAGGAGACGGATTCAAATATCTGAGGATAATTTTTCCCAATCTTAGTGATGCCAAGTTGAAAGAAGGAATTTTTTCGGGCCTCAGATCAGAAAACTGTTGGACGATGGAAATTTTGAAGCCAGACTTTCTGCTAAAGAACTCGCAGCGTAGAAATCTTTTGTATCTGTGGTGAAAGGTTTCCTCGGAAAGCGAAAGGAAGAAAACTACCAGCAGCTTTGTAAATAAACCCATAAAAATGACATTAGTAGTAGGCTAAACTTTGTACTGCATACGCAAACGAGAAAAAGTAAAAGTTGTCGCATCAATAAACTCTTACGTGTTAGGTGTTTTTCAAGGTCACATTTGAAATCAGCGCCCCAAAATTAGTAAAGGACACTGAAAATTGTCCATGTTAACGAAAAAAAGCGAAAAATTGTTGCCCTGTGTAATCAAAATTAAAGACTTACATTAATGTGAAACCTTTGCACATTTGCGATATTTGTAGAAAGTTTTTTAATCTAACCTAACTCAAACCAGCTTAACCCAAATATATGTTTTTTTTTCTTGTTTACGTAGTGCACAAGAACCTTATCAATGAAGTTCAACAGATTATGTATAAGGATTTTTACGAACGAAGGAAGGAAATAGTTATTGCAAGGCAGAAGTAGGAATAGAGATTGACTTGAAAATTAACAAGCTCAATATGGGCAAAAGAAACTCCGAGAACAGAGGAGGGGCCAAGGAAGTGGCCTAATTACGAATTAACTGCTACAGAAAAGAGTTCTTGGGCGGGGCAAAATTTTCACTGTGACGAATCTGTTCCCAACATTTCAACACAGAACCAGAGTAGCACAATGAATGCAATATTAGGTTCTATAATTTATTACGTTATAATTCGGCCTGGGAGCCAATTGTCCTAAACTTTTTAGTGGTTTTTTTTTCCGGAAATGCCGGGATAGTACGTCAAATCAGTCAGCAGCCGCTTCCTTCCATATCCTTTCCAATTCAATATAAACCAGTAAATTTACCATCCGACTCTATCAACCGCTTCGCTAAATAGAACATGAACGTATAAAGACATATCACGTTATCCTAAATTAAATATAATAGCATTCCATTATTCAAGGTCATTTCACTTATAGAATTCATAAGACCTCAGAATGTAGACCAAAAGACAAAAGACAGATTAAATAACCCCTCACTGCCTATTTCTGCATTTACTTCTTTCTGATTAACAATATCTGAAATAAATTAAGCCCATGAGGCTGAAAGTCATCGTATAAATAGCAGACAACAATACTTGCTGAAGTGATATTGTTTAAGTCTTGGCAGCGAGGATGCAGACTGTATGCTGCCACCACAGAATGTCCCAAAAATATATACACAATAAAGACATTTTAATAAATTAGCGAATCTAGTGTAGGTGTTCAAAACGACCACCTTTAGCTTCGTGGCACAGTTGACTACGGTAAGTAACTGACTGAGAAGAAGCCAAGAAAATGCCGTTGTACATTTATCTTTTTGGTACATTCTGTATGCGAACTCATTACTCTGCATTGAACTTCTCTTCGTGCCAAATATAAGCCAGTTTTTGTCTCTTTCACTAATTTGCTCCTTGGACACCGTCCAGGGTAACTTAATAACTTACATCACTTGATTGGGGCTTCACGAAGCAATGCCATACGTCAATGTAACAAGGTCAGTTATAGTAATTTCATTCGGTCGTGATTGGTCTAGAAATTAATTCAGATGGGATACGTATGTGCTAGAGCAGGGGTTGGGAACCTTTTCATGTTGGAAGGCCGCAATTAATTTAGCTGTAAACAAATATGGCCGCATTCAAGAAACTTCAATTAGATATACTTAAAAATGTACATTATTTTGTAAAAATCTAACTACTATGTACTTAATAATTTCAAAAATGAAAACTATTTGTTAATTTTAAAGTTAACTAATCTTTTAATGACTTTGTTGTGTCTGCTTTTTGTTGGGAAGCATTTGAATGTTTGGTTGCAGCATGGAGGTCTGCAGTTTCAGTTGATCCTTTAGATGGGTATCCGTCATTTGTGACCTTAAGGGCGTCTTGAAAAATGTATTAATAAAAATAAAAGGATTTGTTCTCTAAAATTTGGATTCAGTCAAAAGGCCGCAGGTTCCCCACCCCTCTGCTAGTGTATTACGACTTCATTAAAAATATAAGAGTAGCTAACCAAGTCTTTCAAAATATGATGAAATTAATGGCTCTATTTGGAAAAATGTAACAATGAAAAATCATATTTAAATCTCGGAAATGTTTCTACATGCCCTGTAAAGTAGAATTAACAATACGATGATAATTTTATTTATTATTTTTCATAGGTGTGAAACGTATTCTAGTATAATAGCAGAGATATAAATATGTTGAACCCAGGTTTAGGACTAATTCTACAAGGGGTCCAACAGAGTAGGTTTTCGTCCTTGCACTAACCTCATAACGTAAGCAGATGTTACTTCCGAACGTTTGATAAAAATTATTTGGACGATCATAAAATCCAACAGAATAATTATACACAAGAAGCTGAGTGTGTCTGATAAGTGTAGAAGAGAATTTTTGGATCTAAGAAGAAGTAACATGACAATGAATACAATTATATACTGAGGAGCGTCTTTTTTGTAGTTTACATTCATGAATACTGTTACGACGATCAAATGAGATAAGATGTCATGGGTGAAAGACGTTTGCGCGAGAAGTGAGAAAAGATGAAAATTCGTGTTAAAAATTTCAAAGGATGAGTTTGTATGGATGCTACAAGCAAAAGTTGAAGAATGCTATTAAATGCATCCTAAGGAAACTATGTGACAAGAAACAGATTGAATTCAACACACTCTAAATACATGTTTTGTGAACATGGCAGTAAGATTTCGGAGTACGTAACATATATAATTTCTTCTAGACAACCAACTATGAAGTTTTTAGGGACTTAGCCTTGTAGTCTATACAATTCAAAACGTGAGTAGCAAGGTGTAATCGAGTTACCCCCAGCTTAAATTAAGACAGTAGGCTGATTACGTTACTGAGCCGAACTGGACGTGAACTGCGACAGAATAATCTCTGCCCCTGTCGGGAACTGAATCAAGGCCTTCGAACTTTGGACTACTTAACTGCTAACTGATGTATCTTGGCCCCTTCCAAGTCATTTATAATTCAGTATTTACTCCCCTCTTCACCTCCTCCTCCTTTAGAGAAACACAATTCCTCAAAAGTTTATTTATCATCAACCAAGACACACTCCTTAAGTAACATATCCACTTAATAACATCTAGTAGTGCCACAAAAACTAACAAAACTCAAAACATTTTATTATAAACGCTCAATATTTTTTTAAAAAATTGTATCAGTTTACGAATAAGATTGTTCGGAATTCTTGGATTTTATAAACACGATTGCAATAACTATGTAGAAATATCTAACCTGAAGATAGACGCATACGACCGAAACATTCAGTTTCATACGCACTTAAGAAATGTATGTAAAAAGTGACGAGCAAATAAATATTAAATGTCTAAACATCACACACCTGGAAGCTGCACTACAGAACTGATCATCAAACAAACCACAGATAATTAAATAAACAATACTTGACATTAGGCCGCTACATTATTCTCACTATGCTTCTGGTGTAATTATTCACAACCACCACTTAATTTTCGCCGTTATGTACACTTACAGTTAATACAGGGACATTAAATAAGCCAGAAAATATGTTATTAGTTTTGAATGTATATTTCGGATAAGATAAAGTGAATTGGCTATACAAAGTGAATGTCAGTCGACGTTGAACTACCATCTACCAACTAGTTGAAGAATCCCAACATTTGAGAATTGGTAACATATGTTTTTATATACTTAGAGGTCGTTAAAACAACTGAATAACTATCATCTATGTATAATGCTAACCGTTTTTAGTTTGCCGCTACAGTTAGAGTTTCAGTAAGCAAATGGTTATATTGCTTTTTAAATATTATGAACTAAAATTCAAATATTTTTTTAAATCATAGGTTCTATTATTATTGTGTTGTTTTTACGTTTTGTTCATTCTTTACAAAATTAAAATTGTCGTAAAATGTAAAATAATTGTCTTCAATATATAAAGCATGTAATCTGAACTCTAAAATTTGTAAATTTGTAACAGCATTGTTTACATCCGTTGTGTTTTTGTGTGTCATTGGCGATAGCTTTAAAACCAATTATAACTTTGTTCTGTAGTAAATGGCTAGTATGTAGGCTACCATATTACTTTTTTTTCCCTTTTATATACAAAACGTTTGCCTGCGGTTACAGAAACTCATTTAATGCATTTCCATGTTGACATTTCCACGAATTTAGTCATGCAATTACAGCTGATGTAACATGCTGTTAACAGAAATCACCTGGTTCAAAATGGAGCACAAACGTTCATTACCACGGCTTTGTTCTTAGTCACTTTGATACTGATCACATTTTCACACAATATTTATCAAATTTGTGTTTTAATATTATCCTTTCATACAAACCCGTGCCTCATAGAGACCCAGGAACCTCAATTATTGAGGCCACGTTGATAAATATGATTAGTGTTTGGATGGATGATTGTTATAGCAGGGTGAGCCGCCATTTTGGGGCGTCATTTGTCCTGCAAGTTTAAGGTCAGCGGGCTCCCGGCTGTCAGTCTAGATGGAACAGGTCCTCCAATATAATTTCCCGTAGGGATTTTCGGCTTTACAGTAATATAAAACTCGGGTTCTCCTCACTTAATGGGAATAACTTATAGTCCTTTGCACTGCATCAAACTGCATAATTTAATATTTCTCAATACGTCCAACATCATAAACTCCACAATTATCGTCCATCTCCTTTTACTATGTTTACATCACGTGATTTCTCGTTGTGCGCGAGAGAAGGGTTTTTTGTACCTTTCAAAAACTGAAGCACAGATGTGCAGGTCACGACAATGAAGAAGATAGAGGAGACAGAATAGGAAAACAATTGTTGTTTCTATAGAGGTGTTGTTCTGAAGGAAGTAAACAATTTCATGAGGATCTTCGTGCAAGATTGGTACATAGCACGTATGAGAAAAATGAAAAATGCCCAAAAAGTTAGAGTCGTAATACCTTAGAACACAAAACCACTTGGAATACCTAGGCGGAGGTAGGGGGAAATAATATTAAAATTTATATTAAAAAAGAGCATAATTGTATTCAATCTATTACTCTGGGTAAAGATAGCAGAATCTTGCAAAAACAGTAATACAATTTCGGATCCCATGGGAGGCGGGGAATTAATTGACTACCTCAGCGACAAGTAGCTTCTCAAAGACAACTCTGTTCTTAAGTTAGTTCAATTCTATAGAGTTTTTACGTAACGTACAAATTATCCGGGATAATTGTCTCCTGAGACCAATACAGAGACTAATCTGAAGAGGGTTTTTCGAGTTACAATTAATTCTTAATACTGGGATCACATCGGCCTCAAGACTGACCCACTATTTAAATCGCTTTTTCAGTTATATTGGATTAAACTCGAAAAAAAAAACGTTGAAGAAAGCTGTCGTGA
Organism: Zootermopsis nevadensis; assembly: GCF_000696155.1. The sequence goes on along the minus strand of NW_019059949.1, from coordinate 317,631 downwards.
TATACCAGAGATAGGGATTAGCTCTATCGATTGAGCCCAACAGAATAGGAATACCTGAAGACGGAGATAGAGTCCCATCTCCGAAACGTCGTTCAATTTTATGATTTTATTAGACGATGGATAACATCCAAAAAAAAAATTATTTAAATAACTCACCATCGTCACAAACTTTTCGATTTGAGATACCGTAATTGACTGCTCAGAATTTCGATAAGTAATTGAGCAATACGCACGAAGTACCTCCTTCAGAACATTCGGCCGTCGAGTTGAGATTAGAACCCGAGACTCCTCGGATAAAATGTGACAATGATATCTCCTATTGCGGGAGAGCAGCTGTGATAACATCGCTTTCTCACGCATCAAGTCCATGCGGACTTGGAAGAATTGTGTTCTGCAGACGAGTTCTCCTGACGAATTAGTGCCATCATCGCCAATTGGTCGTCCATCTGGCTGTCTCCGGAGTTCGGCACTAAATTGTCGGTGACAGGTATTACGACAGTGTTTCTCAACCGGTGTGCCACATTTTTTTAAAATCAAATGCATTTCCACAAAAACATGGCTGCGATGAAAAACTAATTATTTATTCTACCAGGGAAATGTTAACTCTCGGTGACGTCCTTTAGTTTATTCCATCGGCTGAATATATTGTGCAAAATTATGACAAGATGATTATAAATAACAGTTTGAAGAAGAATTTGAAAGACCCAGCCATGGTCAAAATTTAAAATTATATTCCATCGTTTGTCTGACCTGAGAAAAGCAACTGATAGTTGTATTCTACACCGAAATTTGAAACCAAAACGCGTGTTAGTCACAGCACCAAACCATTAAACAAGGAGATCGATGAATTCTCAATTCACAGAACATGAATAATTTCTAAAATGAAAGTTTTATAACGTTTTACAAACAGTCGAAAGTATTTAAAAGAATGGATGTCGCTCGCAGAAAGCGAGGCTGCGATTATCAAATTATGCTCGGAGGTATTTTAAACGTAAATGCCTTTCTACAATTTTGACCGCAGTGATATTGGCACTGAAGCGAGTTTTGTTCAACTGTTTTGTCATCTTATCGGTTTATACGGCAGATTCCTTATCACGTTCCTGTTTAAATATTTTTCATATATCATAAGATCTCCAAGTCTGTTACATACGCTCTATTTTATCTTAATTCAGTTAATTTGTGTCGATTTCGATTTCTTTACTATCTCCGCTTCACTTTCAGCGAGTGACTTAGTAGGGATACCATCCTCAGAAACCTTAAGTGCACTTCTTACACACTGAATGACGAGATATGTAACAAATGGCCGCTTATTATTGGCTCGCGGACTGACAGCCTCATGATGAATGTTCAGGAATGCATCACCCGGTTTCTACAGCGACTGCTCTCAGTGTTGTGAATGGATCTATGTTCGTCTCACAGTTATTGAAGACGTCGGAGGGTAGACAAATAACCATTTCTCATCACCAGCGGTTTCTAAAGATATAACATAAATTCAAGTATCCTTGCTTCTACTAACTAACGTCTCAGTTAACTAAGCTGGGCGCAAAAATATAAAGTAAAAATAATATTATAAACACAATATATACACGTACGTACTAATGTCGATTTCATGTTTTTTGTTTATTACAGAATTTTTTATTTACTCAATATGTAATTTTATTGAAATTAATGTACTTTTAGAAAAATGCCAAAATGTTTGGGTTCCGTTATCTGTGGGATATACGATCACTTTCATGCCGAATAATTGAGGTCTTAATGTATTATGGTAACTGACTGCCCATTAATATGTTTAAAATGCCTACTACTGGGCCCTAATCTAAGCCAGATGAATCAACTCCAAATCTTCACACCATATTTTGTTGAGGTCTATTCTAGTATTGCATTTCCATCTAGACTATGCCTCCCAAATGGTTTCTTTCCTTCAGGTATTCCAATTAAGAAGTTAAATATTTCTCATCTCTTCCTTGCTTTCTACATATCCTATCTCATCCTGTTTTACTCAGTCACTATACTCATATTTTATAAAAACCCTCATTATAAAATATCTTTTAGGGACCGATTACCATTGCAGAAAAAAATTGATTCTCCAGGTCGACATTGAGTGGAGGATTGATGTTACGTTATTTTAAAAATTTCATTAGTAACTGCACTTAGAAGAATTTCAGACTAAATAAATATAACCACAGAATTACAAAAGGCAAAGTGTGAGGTCAAACAGTGAATAAATTCAACCTCTAGAACTGCAGTAATTCTTAATACAAGTAAAATATCCATCCCTTAAACAAAACTTGCGTCCTATTTTATGCAAACAATTCGAGTACCATTTTGAGCGATGTCTGTTCTTGTCCGCCATCTTACGAGCTTAGAGCAGTGCAGGTTATGGGAGTGACACAATCAGGTGTGGCAGCTCGTACCTTATATTTATTCGTGTGGGACGCCTCTACCAACAAAGTGTGCTATAGAATTTCCAAATTGTAGCTCACTTTAAATATCGTCAGTTACAAGTAACAAGAACTCGGTAACCACAGAAAATTACGTTACTACCTAGAGATTTTTTCATTTTAATGGCACGTAAATGGTGTAAGACGTGAGCTTATCTTTTGTACATTTTTACTGCTGCATATTTATACCCTGTAATAGGTCTTAATTAAAAATTAAAAGTAGTAAATTATCTACTATAAATTGATGCACAAAATATTTTAACACTTTCTTTACAATTTTGACTGAATATTATTTTCTTCCCGTTTTGACAGAGAAAAGTGTACGTCGTCTGGCAAGCTGTCTCGACCACTTTTCTCGCATCGCCACGCCCATCGACTTCCTGGATGGCATAGCCACGAGGCTAGAACTAAAAACGTATTATTTTTCGAATTATAAAAACATATTCTTGAAATGACTCGTTACTTCATGTACATGTCATATTCAAGTACAGATATAAGAGTGTATATACGTTCAATATACCTAAATTATGAAAACATTTCAATTAATATTTTAATTAGTCCACTACCCCGAATATGCTAACTGACGAGACGACACTGATAAATTGTTATTCTACATAAACGAATACATTTTACAAGACAAATTACGATTAAACGTGATATTTGTAACGTGAAACATGGAGTGAGTGTGAAAATTAGTTCCGATCAAATATTATGAAACAATGGCTGATCTATCTGCTCGGTCAGTTGCCTTGACAGTTGCTAAAACAGTCATGTTCTATAGTTCTCAGACATTCGAACGGGCAGAATAACACAAGTGGAAGTATCAGCTGATGAGAACAAACGACTATATGAAACATTCACTGTTCCGACGGAGGGCAACTACATTGGAAAGATTTGTTTGTCAGAAGAAAGCAAAGAAATAGGGACAAGTGTTCGGTCTTGGGTAAAGAACTTCACCACATGTAAATTAGGGTTTTCAGTATGTAGTACATTTACATGGCAGGCTATACATCGACTTCTTTTGAACCTGCAAATAAATGGTTAGCTTGAAGAATCAAGGGATGGCAGAATGAATATATTTTCACTCGTAACAGTAGTACATGTATTAGACACTTCTACAGTAAAGAACTGGTTTGAAAAAATATATATGCCTTTGGGAAATAGAATTGGTTACAGACTTAAGTGAAATTCTTATTTTCTTTTATTCATTCTTATAGAGATTAAATGTTAAAAGAAATTACTGTTGTTTGCATCACAACAAAGAAAGCAAACGTATCTGACCACATGGCTTCATTATATATTACTAAATTCAAAACGTCTTTTATAAAACATAATTAACAGATCGTACGGATTCTGATATTTTTTAACCATTTAACAAGTCTGCAGACTCACTTTTTGTAATCCAAATTTTACAACATATGTTCCTACGCCAGGGCATTACAGAGTAGCAGTATGGCAAAGCTTGGCACGATATTAGGTTAAGATAGACCTGTAAAGGGGGATATGCAAAGGAATTTCATTAATTCCACTATCTGGAATGCTGCCAATGCCGCTAACTTTCACATCTAAAGCTTTCTCTGAGTCTGCCAGGTTAAGTCTGCATGTTGCATCGACTACCCCTATCAAAATAGGGCAAATAATTCAACGACCTCAAACATTGTACGTGAGACCTGATCTATTTACTCATATAACTGAAATCTGGAGTAGACAAGTAACTTCGTCTCTAATTTACGTGCTCATGGCTTTGCAAACTCCACTTGTTAGGCGTTCTTTACGCTGCAGGGTCAGCGAAGAACACCTTATGAGCCCCAAGAAAAATTTCAGGTTCTCAAGACAATAAGTATGAAGTTGTCTTTTGGGATGTTTCGCCGTGAAGTCTTATAGAAATTGCCCATCCTTTCATAAGTGCGTATTGACTCCATCATCATGGCGATGAGTCGCCTGATGATAGAAGCAGTACGCAGCTTTGAAACGTCGCTCAATTTACATAGCGTCTTCACAGTAAGCGCCTGTTTGTTTGTTTCTATCTGTCGTTTTCAAAACAATGTGACCAGAAGTCCAATTATTGCACCCACTTCTACGCAACAATGGGGTCCATGGTTTACGAGCATAACGTGTCTCCATTCTCGAACAATACTTCCCATCAAAATGGTTTGTGAAGCATTACCCGTATTCGTATTCCTACAAAGAACTATCCAATTTAACAACAATAAATCGACTGGTAACAAAGCTGTTTTCTGATAAAGCAACGCGGAACGTATGAGAATTTTCTTGGTCGATTAATTTATTTGTTCGAAGTAAATAAGAGGGACCGAAGATCTCAAATTGATGAGGTGACGGCCTACAAATGCTTTACTGCAACAATTACTTGGTGGGCGTATTCTTTGGGGTGACCTTTGGCCATCGCAGTCTCCGGGCCTCATTTCGTCAGACTTCTTTCTGCGGGAATTTCCCAAAGAAACTTTTTTTAATAACCAACGAAGCTTGGAAGAAGTAAAACCCAACAATATACAGCCTGTTGGCAACAACGACCCCGAAACACTCAGTAAAGTCGTATGAATCACCCTCAAAGGGGCATACACTTGTCTTCGAGGAGATAAAGAAAAATTTGAACATCTACCAGTTCTTTCTAATTTCTTTGTCTTGTTACACTATGTCACTAAAACTCTGAAATGTTTTGTGTTTGGGTTGCGTTTTAAATGGACGCACTGCAGGTCACTAGCGTAGAGGTCCCAAACCGCAATTAGAGAAACAGTAAGTTTGTTTCTTTAGATCTGACAATAAATATTAACGAAGTAAGTTTAGCGGCATTACTGGTGTTGATCAAAAGTTAAATTGGTAGCCATGTGAGATTAAATGCCAGTGGTAGTAAAATTATAGTCTGACTTGGATGGATGATCGATCAATCGACTGCACCTCGCGTCACCGTTATTAACTTTTTTTTAATTAACGACAATTCTTAACAAAACTTTATACTTCTATATAAAATATTCTCCGAAACGTCGGTATTTCTTGCCATTCTAACATGGTGTGGGTCGAGAAGAATTGTGTTCCTTATCTTTAAAAGCGATTCCTGATTCTGGATTATAAACTGGCAAGCGTATAAAACGACACGGCAATGACTCGTTTTAAAGTACCTTTCCAATATCTGCCTGGATGAACAGAGAGACCACCAAAGCCACAGTACAACAGGAATTTAGACCGAAAATCTAAACTAAGACCTTCAGAATACGACGCAATAATGCTAAGCTCTCAACCGCGACATTCCAAAGAGAAAACTATGGGGTAATCCAAATATTTCAGAGAGTATATCTCACACTGTAAAGCATGTCAGTCTGATCAGCTCTAAAGATGTCTTTCCTGCCCGGACATTTGGAATTTCTAGCAAATTACTGCAATTCAGAAGCAGGAAATTGAGGAAAATCGATACGGGGATATTTCTCCCAAAATCTGCGCTATTATTGGCAAATACTCGATACCAGTTGCAATCACAAGCGGGATACATTTTGCCCGCTGTTTCATAATGTCTTTCCTTAATTCTACTCCAATTACAATTATGTACAGACAAATATGGCTTAAAACGAGACCTTATCCCTTCTCAAGATCCCGCACCTGTCACATAGCTATAATATCACTAAAGTAAGCCCTCATTAACCGTAGACTCTGAATCCATCACTTCTCATAACCATCATTTAAACTTTAAGACCACTCAATCCATATCCATCGAAGATTTTATTTGTCGGTTAAATTATTTTATCATCCGACGTTCGTAAATATGACTTAAAGAGTATTTAGTCACTTCGCGCATTTTCTTGTATAGTTTTTGCGTTAAAAAGTGGTAATATCTGCGCAGTCAATTAAGAAATCTAGGAGGCCATGAGTAGTAACGGTTGTGGAAACAAAATTGAAAATTAAATTATTGCTGATTTTGAAGTCGGAAAACGAGAGGTCAATATCTAACGTAAACTGCAAATACCGCATACAACATTACAACAGTAGTACGATTTGAGGTTCTAACGGCGGTGAGTCTGAAGATGGCTGTCTTCTGGGTTGTTGCGCCGAAATCGCCCTAATGATGGAGGCAGTAAGGACCTCTGAAACGTTAGTAAACTTCTTCCAGACT
>NW_019059949.1:257982-290079 GCF_000696155.1 Zootermopsis nevadensis | reverse complement strand
CGGGTGGTAAAGTGTGCATAGGTTATAATGTTGATCACTTACCCCCTTCTAGTGCTGAGGTCAGGTCCTCCTCTCCCCCCCCAAGCGCCTTTGCTGCACGTAGAGGGGAGATCTTTACTTTAGGACCCAAGGCCCTAATTATCTTCATGGAGTAACGCCCTTATTTAAGAGATTACTAATCATTAGACTCATCAAGAAATTCCCTATCTAGGCAATGTGGAAACCAAGAGTTCATTAATGAGTTTACAAGAGCCCGCTATTGCTCTATTTCCTAAGCCAGACAAATCTATTTCACACCCACCCAACCCACGAGTCTGTTGTTTCTAAGTCAACAGGTACAACGATGATAACGATGCAAAACTGTGAGATAATATGCGACAAATTCAACACAGCAAATATTCATTTATATAACTTATTCCCCCTTTCAAAAAATCAATAACGTCACGTTAACATTTTTAAATTTCAAGAAACACTATAGAAATGTAATCATAGTAACAAATTTTAAAGGGTTCAGACGATGGTGAGTTACACTTGAGATTACGAAATTCTTAGACTATGTCCATCGTCTGGTATTCCAAAGAACACGATAATGCCAAAAGAATTTTGTCGGGGCCACTCAAAATAATAAATAAATCCACTTGTTCATATTTTTCTATATTTAATATGACTACTCCACCAGCTTCGCTGTTTCAGACACATTTTTCCGTCCTCAGGTAAAAAGGGGGGTAGGAGTACAAATTCAGTTGGTGTTCTGTTGAATACCAGACGATGGATAAAGTCTAAACATTTAGTAATCCCTAAACTAAGAAGCATTTGATCAAATGCACACCTGTGCACCAGCCTAACAAGTTAACCAACGATTTCATTTGCACCCACTTGCTTTATTATGAACATGCTTTACGCAGATATCTTACTTAAAACACAAAATGTATGAAACTATGTAAACCTGTGCAAAAGGACAGCAGGCTTTGTGAGTTCTGCCCAGTCTCCATTCAGGATCGTTTGTAAGCCTGCGGAGATCCTGTTTAATTGGCTGCATTCGACTGCATGCATTAAAGAGCTCAAACGTATAACAAGAACGTATAAACCTATCAAGATTAAATTTTAAGCCATATTTTACGAATAGCTATTGAGCCACTTCAGTTTCCAAAGAAATCGGAAAATTATAACGACCACTTTACATAAGAGAATAAATACTGTTTGAACGTATGCCTATGAGCCGTCCTCCTTAATGGATGCACAGGCAACTAGATTTTTAGTTTATTTGGGTAAACATGAAAAATTATGATAATAAAATGTCTTTCTTCTCTTATAATTAACTTTTAAAAGCATGGGCATTCTTATAATTGCTTCTGTCGAACAGAATGGTCCAGAAAATAAAGGAAAATGCCAAAAGAATTTTGTCGGGGCCACTCAAAATAATAAATAAATCCACTTGTTCATATTTTTCTATATTTAATATGACTACTCCACCAGCTTCGCTGTTTAAGACACATTTTAAAGTATACAGGGTGATTCTAAAAGGACTTTACAACTTTGAAAGTGTATAGAAATTTATTCAGAAGGCTTACAGAATCAGTTGAGGTGTCATCTTGTAGCTAACCAAATCACGTTTTACATCAAATAGTAATTTTGGTTCGATGTGATTGCCATTGGTGATACAGCAGACATCCCACCTGAAATCAATCTCTTGCCAAACACAATCCAGCATATTCGGTGTAACTTCTGCAATTGTGGTGGTGATTCGAGCTTTGAGCTCAGTGAGATTGACAGGTAAGAGTGGAACAAACACACGATATTTAATGAAACCCCATAAGAAGAAAATCGAGAGGTGTCAAATCTGGAGAAGAAGGTGGCTATGCTATCGGCCCTGTTCGACCAATCCACCGACATGGGAAACGGTTATTGAGGAAATCCCGGACTTCTGTGAGGTAGTGCGCCGTCTTGCTGGAAGTGAATGCGTCCTTCTTGGTCATCTTCGTCTAACTGTGGTATGAGGAAATTTTCGACCATATTCAGATACAAGATACCGTTGATGGTTCTCTAATGGAAAAAGAACGGGCCGTACACTGTAACTTTGCTAAGGGCACAAAACACATTCACCTTTGGGCTGTTACGAACATGTTCCAGAGATGCACGCGGATTTTCGCTGCCCGAAATCCTGCAGTTGCAGGTGTTCACCTTACCACTGACATGAAACGTCGAACTAAAGATTATATATGCCAGTAATGTTTTGTCTTCCTCTATCCGATGCAACATTTCTGCACAGAATTACTGATGAGCCACTTTATCTTCGTCGGTAATTTCTTGAACAATGGTAAATCGTTATGGTTTTAAGTGCAAACGTTTTCGTAACATGCTCCAAACGGTCGATTGTGGAATGCCAGTCTCACGAGATGCACGTCGCGTTGATTTCGCAGGACTACGGACAAAGCTCTCCCTCACTCGTTCCACGACAGCATCAGAAACAAGTCTCAACAAAATTCTTGTACCAAGAGTAAATTGTAGGTCTGCTGAGAGGATCCTTGCCATACTGGGTGCGAAAATTCCGTTGAACCATTGTCGCAGATTTCGTTTCTTCAAACTAAAGCACACAGCGAGCGGGCTCCGCACCTGTGAAAGTAGCTATTTTGAAATGTACTGCCGCTTGCGCTAGCGGTGACGGAATTCGGTACTACAACACAACGTGAGTCAAACTTCATTTATTTTGCTACAAAATAACACCTCAACTGATTCTGTAAGCTTTCTGATTGAATTTCTATACACTTTCAAAGTTGTAACGTCCTTTTAGAATCACCCTGTACTTTACACAATGATGTACTGTCCTCGAGTGGCAAGTACATGCTTGTGATGTGGGCGGCCATTAGGCAAGTGATGTGCGTATGCGTTACTAGTATTCCTGAGTGAAGAACTTTGGTCTTAAGAACAAAAATATTTGCCACATATTTCTTTATCACCGTTGCTCCACTATTCGTAGTATCGTTGTTAATCTGTTTGTATCATTGTTTTATATTAGTTCTAGTATTGTAAATAGTATCCGTAAAGTCTACAACAGCTCAGAACAAGCAACACGTTTTCAGGCCTGCTAGTAAGGAAGCACGTGACGTCAAAGCCCATATACGTCACAGGTACACACTGAACTCTCGTGGGCAGCAACGTCTTTGTGTTTAATCAAATAGCGGAATAATCAAGAGACCAATCAGACATGATGGCAACAAGCAGCAACTGATATAGGTGCTGGATTAATTTAGATCATGTTTAGCTCACTAAATAGCGGAACTTCCAGTCCACTACACCTCTCAAGCAATTTGCAAGTCATCAGATACTTGAAGTCCGTAGCTGGAGCGATTTCATGAGCGGATCGCGTGTTCTGCACACACATCCTACATATTTCGGCTGCAGGGCAGTAAATTGGAATTAACTGCTAATTTCTGTTTAACTACGACTGCGAAACTTGTATTTTAACGGCATATTGGCGCCATGTGTACTCGTCATTAGATTACGATGTTTTGGAGAAACACACTGTATCCTTCTTCAAAACTGAATTGGTGATGCTAGGAAGTGGAGGGATTTATACAGGGTTTTGGGAAGGAATGACTGATTAGCATCCTGCGTTCTGGTCTGCTGTGCCGCGTAATATGTTTGCTGACGTTTCAGAGGTGCCTGAATTCTGGATAAGGTAAACCAATACACACAAAGGTTCTGAGGTATTGACTGGTACAGTATGGGCCTCGTTTCCACTAGGAGAGCAAACCAAGTTATGTCTAGCGACGCATGGTGACAGACGCCACACAAATGAAATAACATATCAGACAAATTTCCAAAACATAGCAAATATTTCTCATCACGCAATGCTATGTCACCATGACAACATATTTATTTAGATTATTTTATTAAACTTCGAGGCATAGAAGGTGATAATCGCTCACTTTATTAAGACATTTCAGTCTTTTATTAACCCGTAATATTCATTGGCTGACAAAGGCTTGCCACTATATTGTACTAAGCCAGGTAAATGAAGTTCATATTCACACCCTATTCTTAAATTTATTTTAATATTATCCTCTAATCTTGGTCTATTTATCACACGTCGTCTCTTCACTTAAAGCATTATGATTCAAATAAACGCACGTCTCACCTCTATCGATGTGTGTTACATGTTCCACCGTCTAATCTCCCTTGATTTGATCACCACGATAATATTTGGTGAAAAATTACTGCATAATACAAAATATGTGAATGAGATCTACAACTATAATGTATATATAACAAAATACAAGGAAGATATAAAACAATATGACACAAATTAAAGAAAGATGTGACGATATAAAATAACAGAATCTGTTTCCAAATATAAGATAAAAATAATTAAAATGTTTTTGTGACAGGAAAATGAAATGAGCTAGTGAAACACACAGTTTTTTGTGTAAGAATTGAGAGTATTGGTTTAGCACCTTTTAAGGCTAGTATTTGGGACGATAAAAGAATCTGAGAAAGGAAGATGACATTTTTACAGAGAAAAATATTATTTACATATATCATTAAACTTTTCGCAAACGAGAAAGTCGACAAGACAGTTTCTGAGTATAAAATGATTTATCGTTAAGGAAACGGTAGCTTACGACAGAATAATAAATTCTACTAATGCAGTAGAATTAAGAAATATAAAAAAAATACTGTATCAAATTATATGTAACTGGGAGAATAATCAGTAACAGATTAATTTCAAATGGGTAAGGGGAGGGAATAATTATATTTATAAGATTAAATGTTATAGGAGTACGAGAATAGCGTCATTACAGACAGTTTTATTAGAGATGTGGGCCACAAAAAAATACGGTATTATGCGGACTCAGTCTTCTGCTTAGATAACTCAGTAGGCGACTGACTAAATGTATGACATTACGCAGTGTGATGGTTTTAGGGCCGACCGAGCCTGAGGGCTGAACTCTGAGGAAGTGACCGAAACGAAGAAGAATGAAAAAGGGAAAAACAAAAGAAAAGAAAAGAAAAGAAAAAAGAAAGAAAGAACAAAGGCTCTCGGAGTGAGGATTTCAGAAACTCAATACCAATCTTCTGCGTGAGATATTTCAAGGAGGATAACAGAGAAATTGTATTCTGAGACCCACTAAGCTGAGTAAAAGCAATACAAAAACTGAAGGGTCGATATAGGCGTAGTTAGTCTCGATTAATAAAAACTTCAAGCCAGGCTTCAAAGTCGGACGCGGTCAACCTTAACATTTATTTTTACAGAGAAATACACGCTTTCTAATATAATGTTATGAGCCTCCCATAATTTCTGATTTCATGTCTTGATTATTAGGGGCAAACTGACTGACGTTTCTTAATAACATTATTTCAAATCAGGTTTATATTATATGTCGTTAGAAGTATAAACGTTCAGCAAAATTACAAAAGCCTGTCATTCTATCTCGTTCCAACGTAGTTAAATCATTCCACATCTTTATAGATATTTATTTGTTTCAACATTATCCTTCTAGGTACACTCAGATATCCTTAATAATCTCTAACACGAGCTTATCAAATTAAAGGTTTATATTAACCCTTTTCCCCAAGCGTAACACAAATCCCTAACCTCTGACCATTTTATATTAGGTCAAAATGAAAAGTATAATTATGACATTCCTTACTCATCCTATTGAAAGATCTTTATCGGTCTTCACGAGGACTAGAAAAATATCGTACGAATCGCCAAGACCTTGTATTATCCATACCGAAAATTCACCTACGCTTTGTAAATCAGTTTTCATGCATTCAGCTCTTAGCAGAAACTTCTCCAGCAAAAAATTCATTAATTGTAGATTAGTTTAAACAATTTCCATGGATCAAAATAAGGCTAAACTGATAATGCTGGAACATATAAGATGAGACATTTAGGAGTCGTGCGTTCGAACAATGTGACAGCAGTGCCAAGTTTCCGCTCGAGAGGAAGACAAAAGCTGAAAATGATAACATATTCCCCTACCTCAGTTGCCAAAACCACATTAGTTCCAGACCATTAAAAAATAATTCCTAGCATACACATTAAGTACATCTGTCCTTGTTGCTGATTGTTTTCGTTTTTCTACGTTACGCATTCTCTAAGCACAAATACTTAATTGTTAAGGTGCCTTCTTTACAATCACATGGAAACTTTGAAACCAAAGTTTCTCTCTAAGAAACTCATCCCTTAACCTAAGATTTCTGAACATCAATCTTGATCCTTCACGAATTTCTGGAATCTATTTGAGTCTCATTTTATGTTGAGAGGACTCTTATCTCAAAGTTTAAACCGAAAAAAAATTGTTAATCTAAATTCATGTTCCTTTGCCTATCCTACGCAATACAGTCAGTTACAGATTGTTATGGTTCTGGCAAAAAGTAGCGCTCTGTTGATACAGACTTGAAAGTAGTAAATTATTTAGCATAAGAAGTCGGAATATACAGGCAACTCTCGGTTTACGAACATTCGATTTACGAACGTCACAATTCATTCAAAATTTCATAAAGTCGCCAATAGATAGAATTCTTTACAAAGCGAAATGCCAAAGTATAGTGAATATAATTGTAATATTTAAATAAATAAAGTTTAAAGAACATATTTATTACAATAATTATCAGAAAATTATTATATGATAATTAGTACGTGGTTTTAATGCTTTAAAATGGCTGCTAACGTATACGATACGTATCGTAAAATCTCAGGAATGCAAGATACACGTAACGAATAAAAACTTATAACGAACGTCTTGGAACGGAACTCGTTCGTAAACCGAGAGTTGCCTACACTCGTATTTGTTTACTTTTCCCTAAGATATGTGCAATTTTAAAAGAACGGTAACCCTCTCTGTGTAAGAATAAAGTGTTGGTTGGCACCTTGGTCGTCTGGCAAATAAGATAAAGTAGCATTTGAGGGTTTTAAGGGAATGTGAGTTCATATTGTAGTATTCTAGTTTGTTACTCCGTGTTATGTTCTGTTTGTAGATCGTCGTTTCGGTGGAGCACATTACTTCCATCTTCAGGATTGACTACAAAGCGGAACAAACCAAAAGCCTACAATCTAAAGGCCGAGATAAGTTTACCGTAGTCTTTTATGGACGTAAACAGCTGTTATCATCTAACAATTAACCAGTTAAATCCAGAATTGTTCTTTATAATGCACAAGCCTGACATTAAGTTTAATGAAAAGAGCAATAAATATAGGCCTAATTCCAATTACGAAGATTCATTATAGTTATATTACTGTTTCCTCTTTCAGCCGCGTTATATAGCAACTAGTTGTTTGTGGAATGTAACAAACAAATCCATGGTTTCCTTTATATTAATAACAACATTAAATAATTCCTTTCACTGAATTACCTATACCAAATTAAACTAAAACCACGGGCTGTGAACACACAATGAAGCCCCTTACACAAGACGAAACCTAATAATTACAGCCATTTCAGTGCTTATAAAAGGACGCATAGTATATTGTAGCAAACTGCTATGATGGTCAGTCTTCTGTCTATTGGATATTACGGCTTTAACCTAGAGATGGCGATTTAATTCAGACTGAGTATATTAAAACTCTGATATGTAATGGACGAAATTAATAATTCTTCAGCAACATCAAAACATTAGCCATCAGTGGCAGTTAAAAGTAACTACTGACATTTATAATTTACTTACCACAACCTTATTCTACGTTTTTATCGCACATTTCTCAGCTAAAAGTTTCGCAAACATGAGTTAACATTACCATCTTCACGATCACCACCATTTTCAACAGACCGTCCCCTGTGACCTAATAACTTTCCTACAAATTTAAACTTCTTAATTTATACAATATTCTTCTTTAAAGTGTACATTTATGAGTAGTGAGTGACAAGCCCACTGACTCTGCACAATTTCTACTAAATCCTGACTTGTCTGCTAGAGCCATCTAGTGTGAATCAAGAGAGACTTGGGTGAGAAATGGCCGCTGAATTTTGCTTACGAAACATCTCGTTCATGCTCGTAAGTTTCTTTTACACGCCGTAAATCATAAATAGGAAGGAAGTTCTCTTACGGATTTTTTTATCACCATTAAAAATGCATCGACCTCGGTCGGGGTCTTGAACCCGCGTACTTTGGGTCTAGTGGCGATGATGCTAAACACTAGTCCACCGAGGACATTACATTCACCAACTCTTTAAATTCGTTTGGGAGTCATTCTTTGTAATTTCTTAAAACTACATTGTATTTTAACACTTCAAATCCCGATCTTAAATATATGTACCACGTACTTGAAGTCAGTAATTTTGTATTTTGTAATGTGTGTTTCGTATGATTCTGGAAGCACAAATTATGTCAATAAAAACTATTATCCAACTGTTCTTTGTAATGGAGAACTGTTGTTTTCTTTGGGGTATGGACTAAATTCTTAATTATTATTTTTTTCGAGCTTCGGCATCAAATGGATAAAATATTCATCAAAACTAGTATTTAACGCATTGTCGACCTATTGAATTGTTTCGGCGTGCTGTGATTTCTCTGTGTGGCAAAGTTTCAGACAATCAATACCTCCTCCATCATCATGACAGAAGTTCAGCACTTACAGTTTTGTAGTGCATTGTAGTGTAGTGTAGTGCATTGTAGTGTAGTGTAGTGTAGTGGTTCTGGTTGTGTCATGCAAATATTTTTAAAACTCATGGCAGAGACTGCCGAAACACTTCTGTGTTAGCACACATATAACATTTGTCAAGTGCGAATGCTTCTAATAAATTATAAATCAGGTATTATAATTATTTTATATGTTTATTCATCGTTTATTTAACGACGCTATTAGTTGCTTTGATGTGATCCCAACCCAGATTACTGAGGCAAAGACATGCTCGTAACGCTGGGTTGAACTCCACATTTATAAGGCTAATCGCTCCAGAACACTTCATTGCATTGTAATTTATCATTTCAAAAGCCTCTATAAATAAACTAGTTCTTGATTGTTAATCTTGGATCAAATCAGATCGTTCCTTTCAAAGTCCTTCCTAATTTACCATTCATAATATTCATGTCATTCGACAATATCACTTAATAACACGTTATTAAATAAATAAGGAAACTAGAAAAGAAAAAATCCTTTCAATGTGAACCAAACTCCGACTATAAGCAAAACAATTCTAGAGTTTGGAGAATCACAAAAACTTATAATTGTTGGTGTCTCTCCTCTGAGCTTTGTCGATCAGAGCAAGCTGGCGCCTGTGTGTCAGCAACCCGTGTGACAAGTGCTTTTTAACATTCACGGTAGCGTCTGGAATTTCATTTCGCAACTGGGGGTAAACACATTTGAATCCTCGGGCTTTATTACATTTGAATCGGAATACAGTGGATTCCGGTTGGTTGGGACACATCGTGACTAGAAAACTTTGGCCCAATTAAGCGGCTGCCCCAATTATGCGAAGTTCCACGTAAAGAGTTAAAAAAGGTTTGTTCTTTAAGATTTGTCCCCATTAACCGATGGCCCAATTAACCTGAATGTATTGTAGAATCTGAACACGTTATTTAAACATGCTACATCAACTGCAAATTTTATAATTCCATCGTACACAACACTCCATGAGCCACTAAAGTTTAGGCGATTATGAAATTTCTCTGTTGTGAATACTGAAAATTCCTTACCAAGCACAAAACTTTGCCACCGAGCATTACTTGGAGTAAGATCCAGTCAACACACACCCAGTTTCATTGTCATTTATTTTTATATCTCTCGGAAACTGTTATGCAGTCCTAACCTCCCCTCATGCGGGGTAGATTTTCCGCCCACCTCATTGTCAATCGTACGTGAAAAATACAAATTAGGAAATTTCCCACTGAAAAATACTTTCTTCTTACCGTTATTTTATATTTAAAATATTCTTCTCAGTTTAATCATCTCCCTGACAATTGAAGTTGTAAGCACATCTGAAACATCGGTTAATTTTTACCCAATTACATTACGTATATATCAAATGACAGTCAAGGATCTTTGATACGAAGGGAAAGTTTTAGGAGACTATATGGCGAATTACCCCCAAAACAGTCATCTTCATACTTGTCGCCATTAGAACTCAAAAAATCTTTCAATATCCTCAGCGATTCGATTATAAACGCTCGCAACACAGGTCTTTGTTCCGTAATTTGGGGGGGGGGACAAGTTGCAGTTTATCTGAACCAAATAGTAAAATAGAAGTTTCAAACATTTTAATCTATATGTTTTTTTATGATATGAGAAAATAGAATAATCTGAATTTAAGAGTATCTAACATTTCCCTAATTTTAATCCACATTTTATTTTATAAAAATTGAAAGAAACAAATTCTATTTGTTATCGTCGTTGTGGTGTAAATGTACTTCGTCACATTTCTAAAGGCTTTAAACTTGCTTGGTATTGTTATGACTTAGTACAGCATTCTTGCGAGAAGATAAACATATGATTAGCTTCCAATGTTCCTTTTTTCAAGTTTAATTAAACCATATATAAACAGAAATACCAGAGCCGTTCCTTTGTCATACGCTACGGACTGTACTAACTTTCTTAATATTGCAGCAGTTTTTACAAGTTTCAAAAGAAAAAGAAAATGTAGGCTTTCGAATTTAGTTCACAGATAAAACTGCCGCTGCCTTTCTCTGTGGCGCATACAGTAATGTTTATCAAACTGCATTCCGCAGAAGCTCAGGATTCAGGGAGTTTATTGGTGGACTAAATGCATGTTTCAGTGTTCCTGCCTTCATACCAACATAGACAACTTTAAACCAACCTTTGTCTTCAGGCTGATTTTTCAAACCATGTCCATTATTTAAGCTAACGTCACAAAATGCATGACACGCAACTCCTTATTCATCTCGTCTTAAATATGTAATAAAGTTTGCTGCTGTAAAACACACCGAGTTGCAGAAATGTACAGAAAGTATATAAATTGTAGATAATATTTAGTTCCATATGAGAAAGTAAAATACTGCAGGTGATAACAAAGAGTTATGGGCAGAACTAACTAGATGGCTCACCGAACCCGAAGGTTCATCACCGAATTAACCAAAGCTCTCCACCAGACCCTGTCCTGGGCCAACAAAATCCAGTCTCCTTCAACTGCTATTTCCCATAGATCCCGCCTGACATTATCCTCCCATCTACGTCTAGGTCTCCCCAGCGGTCTCTTCTCCTCAGGCTTCCCAACCAATACCCGGTGCACACCTCTTGTCCCATCCATGCGCGCTACATGCCCCACCCATCTCATTCTTCTCGACTTAATCACCCTGACAATATTGGGAGAGGAGTACAATTCTTAAGTTCATCATTATGCAGTTTTCTCCATGCTCCATCATCTTCTCCCCTAGACCCAAATATCCTCCTCAACACCCTATTTTCGAACACCTGGAATATGTGTTCCTCCCTCAGAGTGAGAGACCATGTTTCGCACCCATACAAATCAGGCAAAATTATTATTTTGTATATTTTAATCTTCAGGTTCTTAGAAATCAAACGGGAAGACAAAATATTTCGAACTGAAAAGTAGCAACCATTTTCGTAATTTAGCTTCTTCCTAATTTCCTCGTGGATATCGTTTTGATTTGTTATTGTTACTCCCAAATATTTGAACTTTTTAGAGCAGAACTAGCGAATTATACTTTCCTACTGCACGAATAAACTTGCTGTATACCCAAAAGTCTTTTAAAAGTACGAAGCTGAATTAGCCTTAGATTGCATAATATCAATGACAAAATTTATGAAGATTAATAAACTAGTTCAAAGTAGAAAGGGGATACACATATAAAACACCGACATCTGAAAGATTTTATTTTTATTTTCCTTACCAAAGGAAATTATTTTACAAATGTTGGTAACAAATCAGCATTCGTCAGAGAGAAGAAAACTTTCAAACTATGCGTGAATATAAAAAGAAATATGTAGGGATGAAAAGTAAGAATTTAATTTCAAAAATATTATCAGATTAAAGAGCTTTGTTTACAAACGTCAGGTTGAAAACCATTAACGCAGAAAAGACCTATACCATTTCTTGATTACCTAGAGCATAATTATGTTAAGTTTGTGGATTTTTCCATGGCACGATCCAACACTTTTTATCACACAATTCTGTTACCACGAAATGCTTTCATGGCACGCAGATATGAGTCCGCGTATTATCACCTTCTCATTCTCCTATTTCTACATTAATCTTATAACACAATTGTCTACCACCGATACTAAACTCAGACGGTTCAATACCATTACAAAAAGACACTCATACCATACAAAATATTTTCCTAATAATTTACGTCTTAGTAGGATTTGAGGTTTACACGGCGGCGAGGTCCACATCACTGCTATGAGTGATCATCGCCCTGATGATGGAGGCAACAAGGACCTATGAAACGTTGGCAAACTTCTACTAGACTACACGGCGCTACAACCCAGAAGAGAGCCATCTTAGGTTGTCATGTTCTTCCACATGGTAATTCTCAAAAAACTTTTGTCTCTTATAAAATCCCATGTTCACGTCAACGTCTTATACCTTACGTACGCAAACGAGAGTCTGCTTACCGAGTTAGGATGATATGATATTCCTTTACTTACAGAAGAAAACTACAAAATCTCATTTACGATATTTACTTAAATTTGTGTTGGATCTTGTAGTCTTCAGTTACAGATAGTTATCAGTAATAAGAACTGAGTCAACTTTAGATATGAATCGATTCAATACATTTGTGCAGAGATAAACCTTTGGTCTATCCTCTCGACAATTCCGATCTATCCACGTTGATGAAAAGAACCAAAATATTATGAGAACATTATACAAACCAATTGTATCTATGAAAATATCGTTTCCAAACCTATTTGCTCTCTTGTGTCTACGTTTCGCTGGGTTCATAAATGTCACATTCAAAATCTATTCTACCAACACAGCAAAGACTAACTTTTGACACTTTTTCAGTTTCTTGGGCTAAGAACACTTGAAATGTGGGATTTTTCTGTGTGATTGAATGGACAAGATACAGAGGAAATTTGTAATGACGTATTTGCATGGGGGAACTAAAAAGCCACAAAACATTTTACTCAGAAGCGTCGCTTTTTGAAAGGAAATTACAACACGCAACTTCCCGAATATAAAACAAGTTTGTTAATCACTAGATCTTTACATTCTGTGACTCGGATAAGCACAGATAACATAAGCATTTTGATATACTATATTCGTTTTAAACATAACGTTATGCCAGAACATTCTAACGGATGATTTAATTCAATTTTTTACTTTTAACGTGCTAATTGAACAGCTATTATATAGTTAGTACAAAATAAAATAAATTCAAACAACCGAAACAAATATAAAATAAGTTAAAACAAAACTAAACTAATGTGTCAATAAAAACACTTTCTTGCCAGAAATGTCCAAAAATCTGCTTATGCCATTGCAAAAATGGCTTACCTCTCTGAAGGACTTTGTTGCGCTCGAAGCAAGAATTCTCTTATTTGCATGTAGACACGCAAATACCAACAGAATCGGTAATTTATTTTACCCTTCAAGACATTAATAAAAATAATAAGTAAAGCATAATAATAAACTACATGCAGCCTTTATAGACTATGTCCAGGCGTTTGATAAAGTGCGTCTAGAAACATTTTGGACAATATTAGGCATATAAGAACAAATGGATTTCCATGACATTGTAATCGAAACTATTATAATTCAGTACAGAGATATCAAGATTAAAATGAGCTTAATAAATAAATTGTTTTTCATAAATATTAATCACGGAGTACGATACGAGTATCATGTTTTAATGTTTATAAGTATGAAATTCTTTAAGAATGGAACAGAGGAACGTCTCTTAATATATGTAAATGACAAGTACGTAAGACAATATTAAAAACGGCTGACCAACTAAGCAACTTTTGGAATTAGGAATATTACATAAAAAGCAGACAGATAATTTCAAAACATTTAGCACGAAAACCAACGCTGACCTAATACCTTTAAGAAAAATAATACAAAGTGATAAAACATTTACTGGGTTATCAGATGTCGGCATAAATATTGCATTTTAAATTAATACAATAAACATAACGACAACAATTTCCGAGATGGAACTTGCAGAAATATATAAGACCTTCCCACTACAAGTTCATTTTACAAACAAACTTTGTGTTAACAACGCATAAAATTGACATAGGCCCTTTCTCCGTTTAGATTTAGTTAAACTTCCACTGTCACGAAGTCTTGCAGTAAAACTGTGAGAACTGGTAATACAAACAAATTTATGGAATAATTTAAACGTTAATTGTGCTCCATACTATGCCTCGGTCGATAAAAACGAGAATGTGCATATGCCATGCTTACATAGTGCAGGTTCTCGGGAAACAAAATTAACCAGCGTTAAATGAGCGTTACAATGTGAGATTTGAGGTTTACACACTTTGTGAAGTTGTAGATGGTAGGTGTACCTACAAGACCAGAAAACCACAACCGATAATATCAGAGCAACGTTTCGTTATCAGAGTATCTGCATCATCGCTTGACAAATATGAATCAACATAACTGTAAAGTTGTAGGAATCACGCGTTACACTCGAAGAGAATAATCTTATATTTCCTTAATTCTCCTGCATTCTCTATTATTTGCATATACACAAGGGTGCAGAAGCCAAGACACACTGGTCATTAAAATTTGAAAAGTTACTTCACCGTGTAAGCCGGATATTTTGAATTCAAGAAGTAAACGTATTTACGTAGGCCCTTGTAAATTCACAGGACTGAAAAAAATATATTGTGGTGCGATTCTATTTAAAGTGTGTCCAGACTTCTTCACCAGTCTGTGTATCAGACAGCACAGCCTGAACTTCGTAATTTGTAAATACGATATTATTGCAGTCTATCTGCTTTAAAATTTAGTTTATTGACATGCCTACACATCACATTATCAATTAATATTGTAAATGTGGCTTCATGTGTTCATAACTTTGGCATTAGATTGAATGTAATGGCCACACTCAATCTACGGTAGCTTCGTCCGTGTGAACCAAGAATCTGGTACCTATTAGCTAGGAGGCTACACGAGCGTCACAGACGATCAGAAAACAGAAAATGTCTGTGTCCATCAGCTATCACGGTTCATTATCCATAAAAATACTTTAAAGAATTGCCATAAAATTATATTGATTAATCTGTTGTCATCTTGTTATATCCTGTCTAATTCCATTATGATAATATTTCATGTCCAAAATACGTCATCTATTAGGCTATTCATAAATTAATGTTAGTTCCTTCACGTTTGGGTTTTAACTTACCATCTCTGACACACTTATGTATACATATGCTAATTTAAGCCTGTCTATAACAATCTAAGTGATTACGACTAACTTCTTGATTAATTAATTCATGGGTTATTTAATGACAGTATTGCAACTGTACAGGTTATGTGACGTTAATGAATTGAAAATGATGCGAGGGGAAGTGTTAGTAGACAACATCAAGAAAGATCCCAATATTTTCCTGCATAAATTTCCAATTCGAGTTACAAAACCTGAACCTCCCGAATATGAATTACTAACAACTCTTCCACAAAGTTCTATTGTTCCTCTATAACTGTAAATATTTTTATTTATACTTGTATTCTTCTCTGTGATCGCCCCATACAACAAACGTTTACCATCTACTCAGATCGGTGAGTAGCTTAGTTGATCCATTATATGAAAATATCTGGACACGACCTCCAAAAAACTACACTACGAAAAAATTGTAAATAATTGTAATTGAGTTTTAAATTTAATATAATTTTACACCTGATGATGGTTTAATAAAACCGAAACATGTTTTTTGGAGGTCGTGTCCAGATATTTTCATATGAATTGTAAAAAATTGTAATTGAGTTTTAAATTTAATATAATTTTACACCTGATGATGGTTTAATAAAACCGAAACATGTTGTAACTGTTCCAATTGTAAATCGATTATTCGATATGGAACACAGAATGATATTTTAATTATTTTAATTATCTTATTTTAAATACATTGTGATTTGACGGAATAACCAAATAATTTAATTTTAGCTTAGCTTTGTATCTGCATCAGTGTAAACGTCGCGTTGAAATTCAACAGGAAATGGTTATTATATTTATTATTACCTCCGTCTGTATCTCTTCTCCAGCTTTCACCTATATTAATTTCGCATCCTGTAACTTCAACGAAACCATCATTATAACTGCTTCTGATGACCTTGGGGGCCTACGAAATACGAAATAGGAGTGCTAACCACTTGAAAGCTACGTACTGTACATGTTATCGAAGTCTTGTTCAGCTATCAACAACATCCCTTATCGAGTTTAAAAAACATGGCTGTCTTCAGGATTGTTAAGCGTGATAGTCATCTTCATACTTGTCACAGCAAGAAACGAAAATCTCACGAGTTTAAGAAATCGATTGCCATCTTCTCTCTAAAGTGCACATAAAGCCTTTAAGAGGAAAAAGCTCGTGTTCACAACAACAAGATTCGGTTTCTGAGTTATAAGGCTCTTTCTCACAACTGCGTAGCACGTGAGACAGTGAGAGAAACTGATGCCAACTCTCTTTTCCAAGTGTGGGCGGACGGACGGACGCCATGATGAATGCAGCAACAAATCGCAGTCTAATAGAACCGAGCTTAAGATAAAAGCAAAAATGTGAACTACCTACGGTGCTCATTTATTGTAACTTCGTTATGAGATTTTACGTACGAATTAGATGTCAAAATGGGCCGACATTCAAACAAATCAAATTATCTCAACAATTATTGGTTTATAATACCGAAACCAATCTTTATCTAAATCTGTCCATAGTTTCTGTGAAGCACACGGGCTGACGGACGTGCATGGTAAACTTTTACGTTCGTTTTATATATTCCGCGCAAAGATTACAGCAGTCAAATATATCGGCTTATACATTTCTCGAGATGTGTTATATGACCCGTACAATTTCCTTTTCAGCAACTGATACGAGAATCACATTCATTCCCAAACCCAAACTTTTCCACCGAAGGGCGTGAGAACCGTGTTCGCCACGTCAACGCTCTCATCTTGTATCTGGAGGAGCGCGGTGACGTAACCAACGTCACTATACAACCGCACAACTGCCATCCATGCGAATGTCTGGTACGTTTCGTTGCATTATGCATGTCAGAACCTTAACACAAAATGGTACGGGCCAGAACATTATCTAGTTGTCATCGCATGAAAACATCGGAGTATCTGAATCTGGTAACCAAAGTCTCTGTCTGCATTACCAATTTGCAGGTCTCGTAATTTCGATAGGAATTACGAGACCTAGACAAGAAGGAAAATAAAAACTTTTTATATAATTTCCAATTTTATATTAAGCCTAAGCATTTTAATAACGTGCAAGTAATGAATTTAAATTCGGAAGCTACATGTTATTTGAGCACGCCTAAAATTACGAAAGGTACATAAATTAAAAATTTAATACTTATCCAATCTGAATGTTCAGTGCTTTTAAAACAGAACTATTTATGAGTCAGGAATACATAACGTAACACAGTAATTAAGTACTCAATAACAATTACAAATAATATCGTAGCTCGGTTCTGTTCACATGTGACGATGGTGCGTTGTTGAAGTGAACAGTTTTCTGGATATTATCCATCGTCCAATACTAAATAAAATGAATAAAATCCACGACGTTTCGGAAATGAGACTCTATCTCCGTCTTCAGATATACCCACTCAGTTGGGCCCAATCGATAGAGCTAATTCCTATCTCCGAAACGTCGTGGATTTTATTCATTTTATTTAGTATTGGACGATGGATAATATACAGAAAACTGTTTACTTCAAATAATATCGTATTTATACTTTAGCAAACACCATCATGTGAATGTACTCCATCCCTATATGAACAAAACCTACAATAACGTAATTATTAGCCACCACGGTGGTCTAGCGGTCAGAACACTAGCCTTGCAATCCTGGGGTTCCGGGTTCGATTCCCGGCGGTGCCCGAATTTATAATTTGTGTTGAGCATTACGGAGTTTTCCTCCGGGGGCTTCCCCGGTTTCTCCGTGGCATCCCAACAATTACTCCATTCACACACAGAAGAAGGCAATGGCAAACCACTTCTGATCATCTGCCAAGAATGTATATATGTATGAGCAGGGCCCTGACAACCTGAAGAGGATGGAAGGAGCCTGTTCATAATATATGGACCTGTCGTCAGACAGAACACTAATAATAATAAAAAATGTAATTATACATTCATATTATGCCTGTTTTCGTATACATGAATTTCCTAGAACTTCCTACAACCAACCTCTTGGAATATCATTTGCTTCTACTACTGAACTGACTTGTATGTCATACGTAAAATCTCGCGTAGAATCACATGCCTCTTATCACAAATATCCCTTTAGTGTTTCACAGAATCCTCTGCTGTCGTTATTAAGCATTGTAATGAATAAACGTACACAGAAAAGGTTAAAGGAAAAAGTATGACCTTGAAGCCTACCTTCAGAGCTTCCTCGTGGGAGATGGTGGAAAAGGGTGTTCCGTTGACCTCGAGAATGGTATCTCCGGGCCGCAACCCAGCTCTTTCCGCCACACTGCCCTCCTCCACCCTCGAGATGTAAACCCCGACTCCTGAAATGGGTACCAGCTTTAATAGGCCTGTGAGACAACTGATGTCAGAGACTGTCTAATGGAATGATGGAGTTGTTACTTCCGTTTCCTGTCACCAGCCATTAAACTTGGTGGCGAAATATTGTATTATTAGGTGTGTTGTTGCTGCCTGTGCAGTCTGTCAGCTCATCTACATCTTTAATAAGGAGCATATTTCGCTTACGTATATTATTTAGCCCATTTACTTGTCGTCAGTCGTTTTTCTTTCTTTTTTCTCTTTTTTTGTATTATATAATACTTAATAAATAAACAATTGAATTGAGGAAATTATTGTATTTTTCCTTTTTCTCAATATTTTGAGTACTTCATTTTGTAAGTTTTTGGTTTTTTATTGTTTGTTTTTATTTAGTATTAATATTTTATTTTGTGTGTAATCTATGTATTGTTTTATAGTTATTGACTTGTTTTGTGCCTGACTGTAATTGGCCTTGTCATGCACACTAATAAATGAATTGAATTATTATATTACTTAGGCATATTATTTAGACCAATTACTTGTGAATTATTATTCAATAAATTGATTTAAATTATTATTATTAAAAATATGGTACATTTATATATTTAGTTCCATTTATTTGTTTGTATTTGTAATGTTTTACTTTTATTATTATCGAAATTGTATTATATTTCATCCTGTACTGTTGTTTAGTGCTACAACCCAGAAGACAGCGATAATATATTATTGTATTTTATGAATGGGACTGGTGTATTTTAATAAGGTTTCACAAAAAAAATCATTTAAAATTTTAAACTGCTGTTTACAATAAACGCAAATGAAGAATTATGACTCGTCGTCCCAAGATGGAGTCTATCAGCCCTCCTGATGACCGTGTTGGTTGTTTAAATAGGTGGTCCGATAGATTCCTCTAAGTTTAGGGTTACATCTTGCCCGCAGGGTTCCATAATATCACCATCTCCTTTTGTAATAATAGCGTTGTTTATGTTCACAATTATTACCGTAATCATTATCATTACTGATATTATTTATTTGTGATTTATTTAACAACACTGTCAGAAACTCAGACTATATAGCGTCACATAAAATTTTGATTAATGTATAATGGATTGGTAAAAAAACAGAAAGAATGGAAGTAAAACCATATTATACAAGGTCTACCACAAAAAAAAACCAGACAGTGCCTGTAACTCTTTTTATTTAACAAATTCAGAAAATCAACTGCGATCGCCTTCAAAATAGTTCCCTTCTGAGTTAACACACTGCTGCAAACGATGCAACACTATTCGTTGCGACGTTCTTTTTGATCATCTGACAGAATTTTTGGAACCATTTTTGCACAAACCTTTGTCATATTCAAATCTTCCCTTAGAATTCGTCGAACACTTTCCTTGTCCAAATTGACTTTCTCAGCTACTGCTCGAACACTCAACCTTCGGTCTTTTCGAATCACATCTCGCACTTTTTCAATGTTGTGATCGGTAACAGCTGTGCGTGGACGTCCTGGGCGATTATCATCTTTCACGCATTCTCTGCCTTCCGAAAATCGTTTGTGCCATTCAAAAACGCGTACACGAGACATGCAATCTTCACCGTAAGCCTCAGTCAATAATTGAAAAGTTTCCGTCGCTGATTTCTTCAGTTTAACTAGAAACTTGATGTTAACTCGTTGTTCACTTTTGCAGTCAGACATTTTCCAGCCGAGAGTAAAAACACATCTGTACAAAAATACTAGTCCACTGCTACTGAGTGAATCAAACAAGTTGAAACTTGCGTCACTGGTAGAGGACAGATCAGGGTCAAATATGTTCTGCTTATTTCGCCTTCACCATAATTGTTTGCCTACTTACAGCATCAGTCTCGATATTTTTGTGGCAGACCTCATAATTATAGTTCCGCTCTCACTACACGCAGTGTTGATTTATTCAAATTCACAGATCGACAAAATAGAAAACTGCTAACAATTTGGTTTCTGACTTGTTTAAATATGTAAGCTTCCTGAGCATGTAGTTTGCCACTTCTTCTAAGATCTTACTTTTCAAGAGAATTAACATTTTTAACCAAAACAAACAACACACAAACTGATTTTTGTCATGCGCTACTGATCAGTAATCTCTCCCCGTACCTAAGCGATACATCATCAGTGAAAACTGAGGCAAAACTCCACGCATTCATAACCCCAACACCAGATGGATAGATACGTGGCCAACGTTACGTTGTGAGCCGGTCTTGACGTGGTGCGCTTCGTTACAGCAGAATGAGCAAACGTGGATCCAGCTTTAAGCGAGCTAAAAGTGCGAAGATTTCTCAGGGTAAGACCTGACCAAAAGGAGGGGTGATACAGAATTTGGAAAATTCAGTGGCGGAGGAGACCCAAGGCAGGGGTCGTGAAAATGCTGGCAACTGGGAATATAAATTGCGCATCTTAAATGATGCAGAACCAGAAGTCACAATATGGCACATGCGCACAAAAAATATTGCGAAATTTTAAATCGATGGAATTTCTTGTTTCAGAGTGCTAGCCGGGCTAGTATAGTTAACATGAAAGCTCTGGTTCTGGGAAAATTATGTTAATGATAAACTTTACAACTTTTACCTTTCCTTTAACTTGAGTGGTTAAGAAAAGAATGATGAAATAAGGAGGACAGGTACAAATAAAAATGTATAACAAAATCTGAGTGAAAATCCTTAACAGAAGACAACACTCGATTACTCCTAAGACTAGCCTATAAGATAGGGTCAGAATATAAACTGACTTAACTCAATCAGGATACTTTCGAGTGGCAAATTCTTGTAAATACGGTCATCAATCTACAATTTCTGCAAATTAATGGGCCCGTACTCTATTAAGAAAATTACAGAATGTACGAAGATTGTAGAATTAGGGGGTCACTGAAGAATGTTTGTACAAACCTGGATGTAAATGAACTAAACTAGCAAGACATAGGTGAACACAGGGAAGGGCAGATGTCTTCGTACAGAAACAATGTCTGTGTAAATAATTAGCTTCAGAGACAACTGCGTCAGGCTTTATATAGAACTCAATGAATAGAACGAATGGAAAGGGGACCATTCTCTAATAAAAGATCAACGCGGACGTTAATTTTTTTCCAGTTTCAGGTCTGGGTAACGTTAGAAAAAAAATCAGCACAAAGATGGCAGTATATAAGCACCATCATGCAGGAAACTAAATAGAATATAGCCAAAATAATAATAATAATAAATACATCAGTGATAAAAATATATTACAGAAATCACAACAACAAAAGAATGAAAAGTGTAGTATACAACTCACCGTCGACATCTGTCAGTTTCCGAAGCAAAGGAGAGAAAACAATGTTTGAGACACAGCATCACAAATATTACCAGTCCTCCTACATTTGGGCGGTGGCAGAATGAAGGGGTAAAAGGGAAATGTTGTTTTACCAGCCTTCAGATTATTGTAAATCTTACAAACTACAGTAACACATCCTTTACCTGTTCATGAGATCTCGAGAATAGTCAAAATTCGGAATCTGTTTTTAATTCTGTTACGTCGCATACTACGGATAACCTGGTTACCATGGTAACAGGAAATTGTGGCCTAATGCTGATGTATTCCGTCTATTCGTATTTCTCATTGTCGATAATTGATAAGGATAATGAACGGTGGGTCGGAAGACGTGATAAACACTGTGCCACTTGCTTTAAGAACCAATAACTGAGCATTTTGTATTTATAGGTCATGTATGATGCTCTAAGTAAACAGCAATTATTTACTTAAATAGCATTAACCAATCGATCTTTGTAATGAAGTGTTGTATTTTCTTTGGGGTGCGGACTGATTTCTTATATATTATTTACTTTTAGACAAACCTCAGCCTCAAATAATTAAATAATAATGGTTCGTACTAAAATCACCAGGGAACTTACAATTTAAACACATCTCTTCTCTAATATTACGATCCGTATAAGACTACGAAGAAATGGCGAAACAATTAACACAGGCAACAGAAATATTAACAGTATTATTTTTTTGGTTTGAAAATATAAATTACGCCTGTTCCGAGAAAATAAAATTAAGAATGAAAAATAACTATTCTCTACTACGATAAAACAATCTTCTTTCCTTAATGCATCTGTGAAGTGTGGTAGAAGTCATCGCTCTGATGACAGAGGCAGCATGGACCTTTAAAACGCTGATAAACTTCTACCAGGCTACATAGTGCTACAACCCACAAGACAGCCATCTTAAACTATGGTTACTCCCAAACTATCCATTAGGACTTTCCCCAGTTGCAAATCGGCCAGAGCGTCAGACTGACTACTCTCTTCCATTTAGTGTCCATGTGTACAATGCGTAGAGATTTACCTCCATGCTCCTACACACCTTCATGTCTCGGTGCTCAAGTATAGGATCAAATCTTCCCATACAAGCACGATTACTTGGAGTATGTTTGTAATACCAGGTAAAAATATTTTTAATTACACAATTTTGTATAATATTTCTTATAATATATTCTATTTCAACTTACATCTGACAAAAGTTATAAATTGAGGAAAATAAAACTCTTTTACGTATTTCGTCTATAACTATTCCAACAGAGCTTTAAACCAACGTCACTATACACTCGAGAGCTTTTAACTGCGGTATAAGCTTAACGGTTCTCCTTTGTTCCAAGCTTCCACTATCAGATACCTCGTTAAAGGAAAACTGTCGCTTATAACTTGGTATTCCCACTGAGCGAATATCAAACAGTGAAAGGTGTTTTGATCAGAAAATGGATTTGTTAAGAGACGCGTGGCATTCAAGTACCATTCACTGAGTTTCCAGTACGTTTTACGAAATGCTACATGAATTTACGTAACCGAAAACTAAGTATTATGTTTATTATACATACTAGCGTAGAATGATCAGTCAAAGTTAAGGGGAATTAACGTTTTCTGTGTTAAATTACATCTTATTGCAGCTTTATCTTTGTAAGTCGCATTGAAAATGCTAAGTTTAAAAACGTTTTGAACAGTAAATTAAATGTGAAAATACCTCCAAGGCGACTGTGGCCAAAATCCTGCCAAATGTACCAAAACAAAACCGGCCGCCTAACTCCTATCTCCCGTCAAACGCAGACCCCTCCATAAACTCGTTTGTGTTTCGTGCTACCGGACCTGCCATCATCAGAACTACCTTCAATTTTTCTCTGCATCTCACAAACGACGCACATGAGGGACACTTTCTTGATGCTAATGTACCGTCATATTTAACTGCTTCGTAAGACTGTGTTCAAAAAAAATGTTAAACAATAAACACACCCTGCAATGTTGAAAACGTCACGATGCTTGTTACACAAACAACTGAATAGAGCGACGAATTCAAAAACAATCTGTGTCAAACCACCGACTTGTTGGAGTGACAGTAAACAATGTCGCCATTGTGCATAGAAAATTTAATTTTTCCTAAGAATAACTTAATATTTGTGTAAATTTTGGGACACCTCACAATAAATGTTGACCACTTTCCGTCAAGAATCACACTTCTGTAACACTGATGAATCGCCCTGTACAAAGTACTTCATAAAGGGAACATACAACTGATATTTGTTTCTTCGTATTAAGTTAGGTTCGTTAGTACTCCAATTAGATAGCAATACATCGAAATATAAATACGTTAAAATCTTTGGCACTAACCGAAATGTTAGACAAAAAAGAAACAAGTAACTTAATATTTGTCGCAAAAATGTACGTTAGTTACTTACTGTACTAATACCTAGAGCAAATATGAAGTATAACATCGTTCAGTATAAGAAAATAATTTTAATTTATTTAGAGGCTATAATCTAATATACGAAGAGGGCTAAATACAGTTTCTTTCTCAAACGTGAATATAAACCTATATATATATATATATATGAAGTTAAATTCAGTCTAAATGTCCCAAAGATATTGATATTTAGGGTCCAACATGTTTTAACATCATCATTGCATTATTAGTTACATAATTCTCCTTCCTCAGTGACTTTCAATGACAACGGTTCTGGAAGGAGATCTGAAGAAGAGGAATTCTCTGGAAACGAGCTCTCAGAGGGATATCATTCCTAAAGAATAACGAAATGTTAGAAACCATGGGGGGATGTAGAGTGACATCCCACGATACCAGATACAAACGATACAGAAGCACACTACGAAGTTCTGGGGAGTGGCTTGGCAGAACGTCAGAGCCAATATCAATCTAAGGAAGTGAAATTCGCTCACTGTTTACGCAATCTCCTCACAAATTTCTTCTGTCAAGACTAACCTTGTTACTCTGAAGCTGTATTGTTCCTGACACGTAATATTGTCATATAAATCTGCGGTGTGGGATGACGATAATGTCATACGCAACAAAGTGCCGAGATTTGTACGCGAATTGTCCAGTAGGCCACTAATCCCTATGACAGAATCACAAGTAGACTGCGTGTCTAATTCTTATGATGCTGATAGTGGTCTTATGGGTTTTGATAATGTGTGGTCTTGTAAGTGTATACCGACATCTTCAGAGTAACACGGAATAAGAACGCAGAAGACCATTATCAATATGTTCTTCACCGTAAGAGCCTCAATATTTAATATTTTTAATATTTCATTCCAATATGCGTTCAAATACGACGGTGAAAGTACCTTTTTTTTTTACCAAATCGCAAAGTTGTTCTCTGAGAGATCCGGACCTACGGTAGCAATAAGGCTGGCGTAAGATAACAGACGCAGTGCATCACTACCGACCCCACTTTTCACATCTCGTACCTTCCCACCCCCACCCCCATTCACTGTGCAATATAAAATTACAAATGAGAAGTTGAACAGTTTTTGAAGAATGTAATTTTCTAAACTGGAGACCATTATGGTAAAAACTGGCCTGATGTTAGAAAACATTAACGCATATTTCTACCCCTTTGATGTCACTTCACCATGGTGGTCGGTGGATCTCGTATCCCGACCAACTCACCCTCCGCCCCCTGGGCCAAACCAGCTAAATAAATTAACATCTTAACTGTTCTAAATCATAAATGTAGTACAAAATAATTTATCTGCCTTGCCTCAAGCTTACACTTACAGAAACTATATTTATTTTCTAAATTGATACCCTGGCCAGTAAACGCGCTCAGGTTCAGGCCATTGACTTACAAACCTGCCTATCTGGCGTGCCACTTCTTCATCTTGTTCATGACCCAGAACTTGCAATTCACACAACCACCTAATACTCGTGGGTAAGAGATCAATGTCCTCGTCTACATATTTATTTATTTATTGAACGTGTTCTGAAATTTGACGATTATGGCTTTGTTTGCTAGTGAAAGGGTTTCCTGCGGTCGGAGAACTTACCCGAATCCTTCCCGCCCTTAACGCAGATCCCGAAGCCGTGGGATGTCTCCGGAGGCCGCATCATGTTGACAGTCCGCACCACCAGGTCCTGGTGCATGTTGAGATTATGGTGGTGCTGCTGCGGGCTGCTTGCGGGGCTGGACACCGCGCTTCTCCTCCCTACCGCCGCGTGGTGAGTCATCTTGTTGCTCGCACTGCCGCCGCCCCCCGACCCAAAGTACCTCAGCACCTGTTCCGGGGATATGGGCGGTTTCTTTCCGTTCGAACCCGCGTGGTGGTGGTGGTGGTGGTGATGGTTCGCCCGGGCGTTGTTGAACGTGGCGGAGGAACCCAGATACGTGCCGCGCGGGTGCTTGCCCGGAGTGGGAGCGGTGGTGGGACGTTCCACAATAGTGTAGGAAGTTCCGGGTGGGGAGTAGTAAAGGCCCGATCGCCCGCGGGAGGAACCGCCTCCCCGGGAGTACAGTATGTCCTCTGCCTCATAACTCCCCGCTCGGTGGGAGGGCTGGTGAGGGGGCTGTGACGAGAAGCGGGACGTGGAGTTGTGAAGGTGGTGTGGGCTGTTAATGACGCTGACACTGCCCCCGCCTGGACTCCGTCCCCAGCGGCCACCATACTGAGACAAGTTGATCTCTGCCAGTTCACCGTACTCTTCCTCGTCCGCCATCCAGCGTCACGTGACCACCTGCATACACACCGTACGGACATTCATTACAAATTTCAATGGTGCCTAACAAAGTTCTGTGACAAAAGTCCCGTTAACCCTTTCGATGCTGGTTCCTATTAAAAAAACATTTTCTGTTAATGCATTTCTATGGTAGTTCTACTTTCCAGAGGTCATGGATCGTCGGATTCAACAATAGGTTTACGTTCCTGCCTCTGATCGTCCCAACTACTACACAAACCTAGATCATAACAGCCAATATTTATGTAGGATTTGGGGTTTCCACAGCGATGAGTCTGAAGATACTGTCTTCTGGTTCTGAAACGTTGGTGGACGTCCACCATACTACACGGCGCAACAACCCAGAAGACAGAAATCTTGTAAAAATATTTATTTGTTTTGAGCAAAATCAAGTAAATACTTGAAAATCACGCGTGATTCAGAGCTACAGAATATGACAAAGTTACATTAACGCATGGAGCCGGGATAGCTCAGTCAGTATAGTGACTAGCTACGGGCTGGACGGCCGGGGTTCGATCCCCGACGGGGGCAGAGGATTTTTCCTCTGGCCTCTGCGTCCAGACCGGCTCTGGGGCCCACCCAGCCTCCTCTACAATGGGTACCGGGGTCCCTTCCCGGGGGTAAAGCCGGCCGCGGCGTGATGCTAACCACTCACCCCCATCTAGTGCCGAGGTCAAGAAAGGGAGGAGCTACACCTCCACTCACCCCAAGCGCCTACATGGCGTATAGTGGGACAGCTTTACATTAACGCAATGATGCGCAGGTTTAGGAAAAATCATCAGTAAATTGTGCCACTCTTCCATTGAAACTGACGTTTGATTGTTTTCTTCTTTAGATAAAATATTAGACGCTTTATAATTCTGCTTTGCGTTATCAATAAGGGCAGGGCGGGCATGCAACAAGTGATCAAGTCAAAAGAACGGCTCCATTGTACCATGTCGAGGCTACAAACGCGTGTAATGATGGAAATTTGCGTGAGGTAAGCCGCCTTGTTATCACAGAAATGCAAACGAGAATAACAAAGAAAAGTGTAGAAGAGACCAAGTGGAAAATTCGTAAAAAATGCTGACACACAAAATAACGTTTATGTTGGTACCATTGATACAAATCAAATAATTTGAGCTGTCACTGTGTGACCCCAAAAAGTTTTCAACTCATGATCAAAGCATTATTATTCATTAATAAATCAATTAGACTAAATAAAGTCACAGTTTCGCATATAGCGGACCTTGTGCTCAGCATTTGGAAAGGATGCGACTCCAGATAAAAATAACTAACAGCTAAAAGCTACAACTGTCTTTACCTCCGAAAGATAAATCAGTTACTTTTCCAATCCTAGGATGGACTACACCCGGACCTATTCGGTAGAAGTTAGAGTAAAAACCTAAACTTAATGCCTGGAAACGAATTAAGGTTATCTAATGAGCAGACCGTTCGCCACGGTGGTCTAGCGGTCAGAACGCTGGCCTTGTAATCCTGGGGTCTCGGGTTCGATTCCCGGCGGTGCCCGAATTTATAACTTGTGTTGGGCAAGGCAACACGGAGTCTTCCTCCGGGGGCTTCCCCGGTTTCTCCGTGGCATCCCAACAATTACTCCATTCACACACAGAAGAAGGCAATGGCAAACCACTTCTGGATCATCTGCCAAGAACGTATGTGAACAGGTCCCAGTCCGAGAAAAGGATGGAAGGATCCTGTTCATATGGACCTGTCATCAGACAGAACACTAAATAAATAATAATAATGAGCAGACCGTGACTTTCTGCTTATTGTAGTGCAAGTCAACTTCATGTTAACTATGACTGAATTAGTTATAAAGCAGGAGTGAGCAATTATGTTTAATCGGAGGCCGGGTGGCGCTATGAAATATGGCGGAGAACTTCATAGCCAACAAACAGGTCGCATATTTTGTGCTGATAGCTGATGTTACTGTGACGTAATCAATGCTGACGAAACAGACAAGACATGTAACAGACAAGGGGCAAATGCCAAAGTAAACACAGTTTTTACTTGGAGAACATGACGTAAATTACCAGCTTAGAAGACCTAGGCTTAGATAGAGGATAACATTAAAAAGTTATTATTAGACAAATAAGATGTAGAAGTGTTTTTAAATCCGAATTACTCAATACAGGAACCAATTCCTAGCATTTGTGAAACATTTATGTTTTATAAAAGCAAGGAAATTATTTACCATCTCCGTGACTGTCACTTTCTCAAGGAAGACCGTGCAACATCGAGTTGGTTTCAGTCTTTTATATTTATACTGTCTGAAATCAAAGATTGGGGGCAAAATTTGGGTGATTTACAGACAAAATAGCCCCATATATACACAAGTACTAATAAACCCTGCGGCCTTATCTTCTGCACAAAATACACGAAAGTGGGCCGTTGAAAGCTGTTAAAGAATTTCCCAACAAACACGAAAATAATTTATATCCAATGCACGCAATCTCCGGAGAGATAAAACTGGATTATGTACGCGCGAGGGTAGATATTAACATTTGCACTATGTCTTCCGTGTAACGGTTTATTGATATTGATAGTGATTCCCGTTTTAGCAAATGTTTGAACACTGTTGTTTTCGAAATTACGATAATCTCGATAAATGTAATCGTTTAAATATAAAAGTTCTGTTATTAATGGTTACCACATCCGTACCTGTAGTCTACCAATGTCTTTGCCTATACGAAACTTCTCATGTTACAAACAATTTTAGGATTTATGTAGTTTTCCCCAAAATGTCTAGGAAATTTATATGATAGAAGAGCTATCTTAAAATAGGTCGTGATCATATACTTACAGGCTTGGCGTATGTCCAGTCAAAGTTGACGAGAATTATTCTTTGTCCTGAACAGTTACACAATTTATTATAGCATTAGCATCAGAAATCTTTTCGAAAGTACATTTGTAACATTTCTTTAAAATGTAAATTAAAAGCGGAAGAAAACTTCACAGCAACCAAAAGGTCAGCAAAAGTCTACCATACCACATGACACAACTAAGATGACAATCATTTTCATATTTTCCGCCGTGAGATCCTGAAATCTCATCTAGACTATCATTCGTAGTATTGCCAACAGAGGCTGAAGACATTCTGTGTATGGATCAATCACAAAATTATATGATACTTAAAAAAATAATTTTAATTTTACAGATTGGACAATTCAATGCCTGCGCCGTAGTTAAAGTATATTTATGTCAGCACTGAAGACTTTTAATCCTTTCAACGCTAGGCACGAGATATCTCGATTAGAAGTATGGGCTCTTCAGGTATGACGTCTTTTGTGTTTGGAAGTAACAAGGTAAGAACACCTTTCGCTGTCAACAATTAGTGCCAACTACTTGTGATGTTTCAACAGCATAAATTATACGTCCTATGGTCCTGTTAATAAGTCACGGTGGTCTAGCGGTTAGAACATGGCCTTGTAATCCTGGGGTCTCGGGTTCGATTCCCGGCGGTGCCCGAATTTATAACTTGTGTTGAGCAAGGCCGTGGTCTAGGCAACACGGAGTTTTCCTCCATGGCATCCCAACAATTACTCCATTCACACAGAAGAAGGCAATGGCAAACCACTTCTGGATCATCTGCCAAGAACGTATATGAACAGGTCCCAGTCCGAGAAAAGGATGGAAGGATCCTGTTCAAATGGACCTGTCGTCTGACAGAACACTAAAAAAGATGGTCCTGTTAGCGAAAGAAGAAATCTTTAAGCAAAAGTAGTACACAGAAGACTTTTTAAGCACGCAGCCCCAATAAACTAAAATTTAAATTCTGAAGCAGAGAAGAACTTTAAATCGCACATCTATTCAATATATATATATATATATATATATATAGTGTCCCGAATCTTACGTCAGCTACGAGCACGTGTTTTCTCAGGGACACAAAAACTGTGACAGGTAAAAGTGACTGCGTTCGAACATACGATGCAATAAATTACGAACCTAATGTCAGGCAAACGGCGACTCATCAGCACTGTGAAAGAGATACAGTTTCGAGGATCGTCTAACTTCATTGTGCGCAAAGACTTCCCAAGTTCAAAGAACAGTGGCAATGGACGTACAGGGTGCGTAGGAGCTGA
The DNA here is from genome assembly GCF_000696155.1 of Zootermopsis nevadensis. Next base: position 259,364 of record NW_019059949.1, on the reverse strand, counting down.
AGAAAACCACAGCAGAGGAAATTTAGATAAAGAACGAGAAACAGTGGGATAAAGTACAGAAGGATAATTCGAAAGAGCGAAGAGGATAAAAAAGAAGAGGAAATGAGAACAGGAGAGAGAATAAGGAATAAACAGAATAAAATTTTAATGAGATAAAGGAATGTGAGGGGGAATGATAATGAAGAGCGAATAAGTAAATAAAATGAGATTAAAATTACGATACAGAAGGTAAAACACGAAAATAAGCGATAAAGAATGTAGGGAATAAAGTTATAACAAAGTACGAGAACAGGAAGAGGCAGAGTACAATTGAAACAAAAACTGCAAAGCAAAAACGCAAATTAAAAAGAACAAATTATTTAACTGCCAAGTAGAAGAACAACAAGAAAACACATCCATTGTCCTATGATAGTTACTTAGCTTAGTCACTTAAGTAATTCGTAACTTTAAAAATAATTAACTGCCAGCCAGGGCTGTGAAGTCAGTACTAAAACCTCTGAATCCTTCATAAAAGCTCCATATGTATTAATATTATACTAAAATGGTAAATGGCACCATAAGAGATTTCATCACAACCACGTGAATCATCAGGCTACTTTTTAGACTTATAACCTATATTTAAATATAAGTCTAATGGTTATTGCAGAAATCGGTTGATTTGCAGACAGTTTGTATTCTTAAGGTACCAGAGCCAAAGTTACAAAGAATTATTCCCACACCATGTGGCTCAACGCGTCGTCGAATCTCCCTAAGCGTTAGGCCGGAGTTGGAGTCGGTACATTTTTACCGACTCCGGCCTAAAATTGCTTCCGACTCGGACTCCACAGCCCTGGTGCCAGCTACATAAAGTATTCTGGAATGCCCTTTAAACCGCAAAGGTGAAGAATGATGGCAAATATCAGCATTTTTTATGAGAGTAACGTAATACGTTATTTCCATAAAACAGCACTAATAAAATTCACGTTACAATAAGGTATGACGTTTCGGGTCTGCGCAACACAAAAATTCATTTGTGAAAACTAAATCAGAACTCAGATTTTGAGAAATGTCATGACAGCAGTCAACTGAATTGGGACGTGGTGTTTCCCCACAAGGACACTGTCTGGAGGTGTAAATCGGAATCACTCTTAACGACATGAACCTCGTAGGACTTGGGTGTGATTATTGACCCACAGAGTCCGTGCCACGACCAATATATACGCAGTCTAATTGGGTTAGACCATATTTCATAGCGGCTTAACGTAAACAATTCCGGATCAATGTGGTCACACAAGCGAGAGGAATATCCATTAGATTAAACTGCTGATACTCCAGTTCTAAGCTTTGTCTACCTTATAACTGAAACATTCCACATGACATTTGATCCTGATTTTCTTTGGTTT
>NW_019059949.1:239919-257931 GCF_000696155.1 Zootermopsis nevadensis | reverse complement strand
TCTTAATAACTTCTACAGCCAGAAAATATAAATACAATATTCACTGCAATAAATACATATATTTTCAAAACTAATTCTTAGATAGAACACCTTATTAATCTTAATACCTATTTGATGTATACACAAGGGCATTATTGCACAGCTAAACACAATTAACATTAATAAATTCATAACGAAATCGTATTTGCTTTACGTTTAAAATTCTCCATTTTTAAAATTTTACAAATAATCATCTAAGGCTTCCAGTGGTAAATTTTGTCTTATCTTACCAACTTCTTATACAATTAGTGTTTGTGAAAATAAGCCTAGTCTATGAAGTTTGATTTGAGACTCAGGTAAACAAGATTTTATATTTTAAAAAAAATAAAAATATAATCCTCCTGATATTTTGGTGTAGTTTACCTCATATTACATTTTATCGAAATACCTATAAAATTTTCGGAAATAAAACAAGCAGGCGGACACATCCATTTGTGTAAAGGAAATGTAAAACAAATAATGATCAAGGTTGTACAATCCAAGTTTTCTAAACAGGTCTACATAAGACGTAACTCATCCCACTGGCATTCTGAACTCGCAGCTGAATTTTCATCCGAAGGAGATTTTGCTAAACGTGATTTTCCATTTCCTTCCTTCTTTCTCCCCAAGACTCTTCCACTTCTACGTCAGTACGTCGTCTAACAACCAAGCCTCTCCATCTCCACATTCCAAAGCTTACCCTCTCCTCTCCACGCCACAATTTATTCTAATGTCCTTTCCTTCTGTCAACTTTAAAAGAGAAAATGCTGAGATAGTACCTTAATACAATAAAGACATTTTCTCCCCACACCCGTATTTTCAAATTATAATCAACACATCACTTAACATACAACCAAATCAGTTTAAAAATCGCATTTAAAGACAAGATTCCTATTTACCTGATTTCCACCTAAACATGTGACGTCAACGTCGAGTGGCGACAAGTAATATCTGTCAGCGTGCTATTGAAAAGTTGACAATTTACTATAATTTTTTCAGTGGGAAAATGTTGCCTGTTACTTCACTGATTCCAATTAAATTCTATTAGTCGACTTATTATTGGTTTAAAAACAATTCACAGAACAAAGTACGTACAACAATGTAACAACAGTAAGCAGTCCGATTTGAGGTATAATCGATGAATCGTTTGTAAACATCGACCAGACTACGAAGCGCTACAACTCAGAATACAAAGTCATCTTCAGACTCGCTGCCGTGAGAACTCAAGTCTCACTGACCTACATTATTTATGGAAATGACAACCACATGTTGAAGAAATGCAATTCGGCGAGTTCCTTTCATAATCAAAGCGGTAGTACAACGCCACTGAACAATATGATGCTCTGTAACCACGACAACCTCGGCACAAATCACACATGGAAACAATTACGAGCATCTGGCCGAAGGGCGTGGTTGGTACCTACCTAGGTCAAGGTCACGGCTACCAGCTGTGGTGACAACTGCATCAGTTGTTCTTCAGTGCTGTGCAGTTAATATGGCAACCGCATAGTCCAGCTTGGTAGCTCCCGAAATAAAACCATCTGCTTAATAAAATGTTAGGAACTGTTCCATTTCTGAAAGACGCCAATTAGAGTGTTGATTCCAACATTATTGTAAGAAAAAAGCAGAAGATAGTAATTCGGGAGAAATTTTTTATAATTCAAATACAATTATATGAAAGTGTACAATCACGCCTCAAAACTATCTCGTTCAAAGACAGAAATTGCCTTCAGTATCTTTCTCTCACTTTCTCGACAGAATAGGTGTAATAAGAACACAACGCAGACATAAAATAAAGAAAATAAGAAAAAATAATAAATAAAGAAAAATTAAAAATTAAAATTGTTAAAAGGAGGCAAGATTCATTTAACAGAAATTTACAGTAACACAAAACTCTACAACAAAAAAGTTTTACTAATATCCTTGGTGTTTTATATCACAACATTTATTCGTAAGATTTACCGAGTTCCACCTGCAGGCTTATACGTATGCGATTTATAAATACGGCGTTCATGAGCGTCTGTTATATTCACTACTTACTTCTATCAAGCCGTCCGCACGAAGCAACTGTTGTTTGTACAATTTTGTAACATTCGCTATTTTTAACGTTCATTATATTTTAACGATCCTCCTAAACCTTAATTCACAATGGGAAGTACAGACCATAATCTTTCCTGGACACCTAAATATAGTCTGTACTTCAATAAATAATGAAAACATCGACGAAGAGTTTTACATGTGTATAAAGACGTTCAATACAGCGCGTATCATCACAGCCCACTCAATACTTTTAAGGTCAATTTCAATGCTTTTCTTCCGTATTACGTCTGGGTCTCTTAACCTATCCGTTCACAAAAGATTTGTTTTACCAAAGACCTCATCCAGTTCTCGGATCCACGTATGCGGTAGTCCAACGTATCTTAGCAGTTTAAACCATCTTAAAACTTCCCACACAGCACAGCCGTTGTCTTGTTCTAGTATGAATTTATTTTGAGAAGTTGGGTAAACTGCACTTCTCCGGCTTTGTAACTTACTTGTGTTTTCAATAAAATCTTCTCGGGCAATCAGCCGCTTTAGCTGGTTACCGTAGTAAACCGACGTTTCGGGAACAAACTCTGTCCCCATCTTCAGAGTTCTGATATGACTGGGTCCAGTTTGTTCCCGAAACGTCGGTTTACTACGGTAACCAGCTAAAGCGGCTGATTGCCCGAGAAGATTTTATTGATTGTACTCGCCGCGAAAGTCTCAAATCCTATATTACTTGTGCTTTGCTAAACAGTAATATTGTCCGTCAACAAGAACCTATAATTATATAAAGATTCAAATCAATAATAACTTAAATACAATTTCTTAAATACAATTTCTATATATTATTTTAGCGTATATTTTTATCAGATGTTTATCAGATATCAAACGATGTTCTTTTCCAGATTTTATTCCATTTTAATAACATATTCGATGTTGTTCTGTATATGTACATCATGCTCAATATGACTTTAGACGGATAAGATTTAAACAATATATATTTATTATATCACAATATGACGCAACGTTATCATCTCAAGAACCATAACATAACAGTGTTTAAAAATAAACCGCAACACAATGCTTAGTTACAAAATAATTGTCCTCTGCAACAACATAAAATCAACAGTGTGACTGACAATTACCTGCGTACCTGCAAGAACACAAAATATGTCTCGTGGTAAACCTAATTACGACGCGACGGAATGAAGGATGGTATTGATCAGGGTCAGTCACGTGACACATTCACATGTGGGATCAAATGGACTGTTGTATAATTCTGCAAGTTTCCATAAAAATATTCTACCGAAGTTACAACGGATGAATAAATTAAATACAGAACAAAAAGAGAAGTCTGCCGATATGAATGGAGTACAATTGAGGTAATTTTATCCGATGAGTGCTACATTCTTTTCAGCATTACTTTTCCAAATACAGTCCTATTGGACAAGATTCACACCGAAGCAATAAATAGCACACATGTTGATTATATAAATAGCGTACATTGCAATGTCAAGCGTTCACTGGAATGGCAGCGATATCGAATTCGCTCAGTGACAGGCGATACCTGTCGAAAGCAACATTTCTGCTACATCAACGCGCGATACATATCGCTCATCGCCATGAGGGAGGGCGCGGTTGTTTGTAACTGCTTACTACACCATCCAATAAACCACTGTGTTGCAGGGCAACATAACAGGTAGTAAGGCTACTGAAGAACAATAACATTAGGTTAATGACAATTATATAATAATCATACAGGCTAACTGACCGACATTTTAAAAATTTGCTTTGGTGTGACCACAGGAGATAAAACATATCGCCCGTAGCTAATTGCTTCCGAGTAAATACTGCTGTATAGTCGGCGCAGTAGTTTTTGGCCGGTGGAGAAGCTGGCGGACGGGCCTAGTCTGTGTACCTGAGGTGGCACGGTCAGTGCATTTCTTTTGTTTGGGCGTTCAGTCCGATAAGCTCCTCGGTGCAGTCAGCATTATACTATCGCACAAGTGACTCGCTCCTAGCCTTCCCCTTGAAAATTCCACCAGCCAAAAACTACTGCGCCGACTATAACAAGGTGTGATGCTAGGTAGATCGTCAGCATGTCGCACGCGCAGTCTATCGGCGCTATCGTGTATTAAAATGGCCAATAGTGAAATACACGTGCATTCAATTGACCGTGAATAATAAATGTGTCGTAACAACAGTTCAGATTACACAAAATTGGGGCCAATCCGATCGGTTATCGCGAAACATTTCTGACTTTTTTTTTCGTTTCCGTTTAATTTAACAAATCTAAAATTGGAGTGATTAACATTCGATATCTCAACTCAAAATTTCACAAAAAAATTTTACTATCAAAAAGATGCCAAAATTCTGATTCTGAAGTTATCATAAATTCTTCACATTGAAACTTCTTACGTTTATAATAAGTGATGTCCTCTTTACCCCGCCTTACTCAACTTTACAAAAACAATAAATTTACCTAAACCAAACATAAATTTGAAGGCAGTTGTATAGAGCAGTGGTATTCAAACTTTTTTGTTCGCCTACCCCCCAAATATAATTTCTCTTCAACTTTGTACCCCCAAAGATGTTGGCGTATAATTCAAGTTATACATAGTATATAATCTACATCTAAAATAAATTAAATAAATTACATTACTGATTATTCGGTGTTTATCATAAAATAATTTTTTTTTAAATTTCACGTACCCCTTAAGATGTCTTCGCGTACCCTCGGGGTTACGCATACCCCAGGTTAAATACCACTGGTATAGAGAATAAAATATTTTTACTATAAAATAGCACAAATCAAATGTTACAGGCCTATAAAACGAGAGAGACTTGTGTACGACTATGAAAGAGCTATCCGATTTAATTGCTCATAAAATGTGTAAATGTAACCTTAAATTTAGACTCTCATACGCTGCTACTTTCTTACTTCGATTTGTCCATGTTGACTGCCTAAACAGGAACGAGACATCACAATCAGGCTCGTCAGTCCAACTGTACTCACGTAATGCGATACTGGTTCTGCTCATCAAACTCATTCCGCTTCATCCAGAACGCAGCAGGTAGTCCACTTCCACGTAAAAACGTAGTCCAACCGAAATAATGACGTAAGAAGCAATCTAAGATCCAGTGAGTACTACCAATCTTGACAAAACATAGACACCTATAAACAGTGTTTCAAAAACAAATTTCATCCTAGAATCGCTTGCGTTTCCATAAAGTCCGAAAACAATTATTTGGTGTTACTTGTTTTCCGTTGCAAATGGAAAACAAGATGCAACGTTTGGAAGTGATGACGTGTTTCTAAACACCTGAGCTAACTCCAAGAGACGTGCTCAGAATGTGAACAAGCCAAAATATGTTGAAGAATTATATTTTTAAAACAGCCTTTTGTAGCAACATTGAAAATCGCTTGTGTCCTTATGAAAACATTCCTGAAGCCAGTTCTTTCTTCTATATTCAAATCTACCAAAAGATTATCTCCATACGTAGTTCACGTTTAAAGAAGTGTCTAATCCAGCATCGTTAACGATTTCTTCGTCACCGACATTTAATAGTCAGCCCAAATTTCAACCACACGACATGACTTTTTGAACTGCCTGGTCTAGGCATGGAAGAATGTTTGCCGCCAGTCGGCAAATCCTCATTAATTAGTTGAAAGTGAAATCTTCAATGGAGCCCATGAAAACCAACGACTACTACCCTCTTACATTCTCTCTTTTGTGCGTATGTAATGAAAGTACGCCCCAGTTTGTGACATAAACATAAAAACGGGAAAAACATCATTTTCTATAAGAGTAAACAGCAGACCGTTCCAACACCGCGCAACTTTACTTCTATCCCTTTAAGCCAGGGGTCGGCAAACATTTTTTCTAAAGGGCCAAATAGTAAATATTTTAGGCTCTGCGGGCCAAGAGGCAAACTCGAGGATACTTATATAGGTAAGCCTACTTATGTAACAAGAAAAAACCAAGTATTAAAAAATTTATTTAACAAAATGTAACGTAATAATATTAAGTAGACTACAATTGTTTGAAATACAGCTCTACTAATGAGAAGAATGGAATTGCCTGTTATGTGATAACATTTCACCAAACAGAGGTTTAAATTCAGTACTCACTACCATAAAAATTGATTGTAAATGTTCATCCGTTAATGCTGACCTGTATTGAGATTTTACATATTTCATCTTTGAAAATGTCTTTTCACACAGGTAGGTGCTGCCAAATACAGATATAAATCCCCGAGCATATGATCTTAATTGACCGTATTCATCGCTTGGAAGACATTTATAGAATTCTGTTAGATTCTTCTCTTGAAATTTGCTTTTTAGCATGTGATCACACTGCAGATTAATCACTTCCAATTGAAGGTTAGGTGGCAGCTTCTCAATTGTACAGTCAAATGGATTTTGAAATATGAAAATGGCTTCTACACTTGCATCAAGATCCGAAAAACGTTGCTGGAACTGTAGTTTGAGTTCACAAAATAGATCCACTGCAAATTTGTGCGGGAATGGAGATTTCACTTCTTCTTTTAATTTTCGACAGCATGGGAAATGTACAAAGCAATTTGTAATTTCAAAGAATTTAAATATGTAAAATCCGATCCTAGCTCGCGGGCCGTATAAACAGAGGTGGCGGGCCGGATTTGGCCAGCGGGCCGTAGTTTGCCGACCCCTGCTTTAAGCCACTATTCATAAAGCACGTTTCACATAAGGCAGACCTAACTAACTATTAATTTCTTATAAAGTGATATAATGAATTATTCATTCCTTGATTTTAGTCACCAAAGTAGAACCACTTTTAATGTTCATCTGCTTATTTGTACTGCAATACCACAGCCTCATAATATTCGGACAATGACAGTGCTTTAATTAAGGTGTACGTAATTTAATTTGAGAAATAAAATTATCTGCCACATGTGCAGATTTTCATGCGATACTACCGCATCGAATTAAATTTATATATTTTAATCAATGTAAAATGCCATAACTTTCTATAAGTAACACAAATGGTATACTCACAGACACTTATATACCATTAAGTTGTATACGTATTGCATGAATCAACATATAGCATCAACACACAAAAACATAATGAAGTCTTTCACATCTACGTCTACTCGTGTGTACGCGAGCATTTTTTGCAATGGTGAAATGAAGAATTTGGCAGGCTTAAGAACAAATATTTTGAACGCAAGTCTGCAGAACGCAATGACATGGGTAATGCTAGTTGTCCCTCCCTTTGTGTCTGCAACACGAACGCACGTGTTTCGCCTCACCTAGACACGGATCAATGCCAGGTGCTGTAGGCATGAATAATTAATACGTGGCCTGAGGAATTTTAAATTGGCCACGAGAACTTCGCCATTCATAACCAAAGCACAGGTAATTTCCCGAACAAGTAGCTGGAAACTTTACGACCGCCTCTGGATTGGATTCTGAGCCGCTTTCTTTATTTCACATCCCGAAAACATTAATGAAAATTAATTTAAATATTTTCCTTCTGATGAGCTCTTTCTTCTTCTTGTTCCAATCGAAGTGTTTTATGTATTTACCTTCTTAACACATTCTACATGTCCAACCAATCTGAACCTTCAAAATATAAACGCATATATAATTTTGTCTAAAGTGTGCACACTAACAATTTCCTAATCATATAATTTGTTCCAATTTCCGCGTTTATGTAGTGGGTCGAATAGTCTTCTCAAAACTAATCTGGATAAGTTCGATTTCTGTTCCTCAGTCAGTAATTTCACATCCATGCAAAACTTCAACATAAAACACATAAAACATCAACAAATGTTTAATAAATCTACCAGGGCAAAGGCCGCATATAAATAGCCATTTTCATGTTATCACAGACTCCATAAAAGTGCATTGAGAGACTTAATATCAACTTAGACACATCCAAACCGCCAAAGATATAATGAATTGAGAGATAAACAAGATAGGAAATGTATACACTTTGGACTATACCGACATTCAAATTCGTTCTTCACTCAATATCACATAGGTCATTGTTTCACTAACGACATTCGAGTGAAAAGCAATGCGTCATCTGAATTTACAAACTTTTTAGTTGCTGCAATATTCCCCGACAAACTACGTGGTCGCTGCACGCAAATGAACGTAGTTGCAGATTTGTGGGTCTGATGTTTTAGTTCTTTACGTCGCTGTTCGGAGGTCAACTGTCAGTCAAATCTTCATTTTCAAGAATGCGATGTGATTCTTCTGGTACTGATAAAAGTTACATGTCTTCAGTATCACAGTCATATTGAGAACCCCCATAAAGAAAGTTAAGAACTAAACATCGAACCTTCCTATGCTTTCATTCTGAAATACATGAAGGTCGGATAAAATATTCACATAAGGCGTTCTAATGCCAAGAACAGCATAATGCTAATTTTCTCGGCTTCTTGAATGCAGTCATCACAAACGTTGCGTGCTACAGTATTTCATATTAATAAAACAAAGGCCTAATTTCATGATGAAACAGCTGATTGTTTTAGGGTGTATAGAATGTATATAGTCAATGGAGATTATTTCAGTACTATAGAAGCCGTTATCAAATTTCGAATCCGATAAAATATAGGGTTATGCTGAAGTCAACATTAACGTCGTGAGAAAAGCAACATAAATAAATAAATAAATAAGTACGTCAAAGTGAGTTAAATATTATCAGTCTAACATTTCATTAATTTCTGCCATTGTTTTCACATGGACTAACCTGATTAGATGGCAAAACGTTTCATGGAGTGAGAGAAACGGAAATGCCATATTTCCTCGATTTCAAGACGCCATCTATTATAAGACGCACGTCGACTTAGAATAGGTTTTACGGGGAAAATTATGTAGGATATTACAATAGAAATCGCCATTATTCAAAACATAATACTTCTTTGTATTCATTTTCTTTGTAGCTGTTTTTGTATTTATTGTCCCATGACTAGTGTTACGGACATGAAGAATTTCCTTACGCTTTAGTCACATATTATATTTTTTCCACATCGATTTTTAGACGCCATAAAATGCAAGACACCCTCCGATTTCAAAAACTCAAAAGTAAAAAAATACTTCTAAAAAATCGAGGAAATGCGACAATGAAAGATAGAGGTTTGATACTAGTGATCACTAGATGAAGAATTTATTGACAATCCGCAACATAACTGAGGATACTAAACTTCGAATTCGTTCATTTATTTATTTACCTGCCTCCAACGCAGAGAATATGTCCAATTACAAGATGGCAAACACCAACAGGATATTCGAGAATGAACTTTTCTACCCAGTTCCTCCTCCACGCGCCACATACAATTTTATTACTTATAAATTCTGTGAGTAACAAGCTTCAGTCAAGGAAGAAACTTTTATTCCCCGTCACACACAACACATGATGCTAATCATTAACAATGCATGAGTGACAAACAGCTGAACATCGTCTCTGATTTTCAAGTCCCCGTGGAAACCGCAGCTCCATCTATATTAACAACAGAAGTTGTGTCCTCTAGGAACAAAATAGTGAACTTCTGTTGAGTTACTGTGGAGGAATTTTGATGTCTTAAATTATGTAAACAAACTTGTGGACAAGCTGAATATAATTCCGGATATCGGGCGTCCAAGTCTGATGGCTCCCTCTTGCTTTGTCCAGACACGCGCTTTAGCTGCAAGGCATACAGCTAAAACAAGAGAACGTCATTTTCCCACTGATAGGACCAGTCACAGCACGCAAAAAAAAAATACTACTTCCGCTCCCCTCACCGCCCCTGTGACGTATGCGGGCTGAGATGTCACGTGATGCACTACTAGCAGACCAGAAAATGCCGTGTTTGTTCTACTCTGTGTATACTTTACTGTTCATACTTTATAACACTGTGCGTTATAAAATAGTAATTTAAAAACAACTAAATTGACAGAGAAGCAGCGGAGAACAATAATGACATGTCAGAAATATATTTGTACTAAAGGCTAATGTTCTCAACTCGTAAAAATGGGAGATTACGCATGCGCACATGATTTGCCTACCGGGTCAGGTTCGGGACCCACAGAACAGCATGGCCGGGTCTGTCTCTACATTTCTAATATGAACATTTTCCTGAAAGTTTCACCTTCTGTCATTATCACCAATAACAGAAACTTAACTGAAACGGTTCAGGGTGATATCCAGTTAAGGACCTTTGTGATGGTAAAGGCTATGGTGTTGGAACTTCTAGTTCCCTAACAAGTAGCTGGGTGGTTCTACGAAGTATTGTTTATTTTGTAGTAAGAAAACGCCTTAAATTCTTGCTTAAAGATTTATTACCTGCTTGTAGGAAGACAACAGATGAAAGACACCTGATAAATTCACGTGGCAATATTGTTGTTCTTAGTGAGATGTTATACGAGTTCTTTTCTGAGCTAGCTGGTTCTCATTTCCGCATGTGACTTTGTTATCGGAGAATGCCATGAGTGTAAAAGTGTACGAAGAATATGTTGTGGAATTTCATTAAAGGAGGAATGCCTTTTGCATGAATTCACCGTCCATTATACAGAACTTGGTAAACAATCTCGCATAGTTTACATGCAGTAAAGTCAAGGCCTAAATATGAATCGGACGTATAGTCGGCGCAATAGTTTTTGGCCGGTGGAATTTTCAAGGGGAAGGCTAGGAGCGAGTCACTTGTGCGATAGTATAATGCTGACTGCACCAAGGAGCTTATCGGACTGAACGCCCAAACAAAAGAAATACACTGACCGTGCCACCTCAGGTACACGGACTAGGCCCGTCCGCCAGCTCCACCAGCCAAAAACTACTGCGCCGACTATACACTTCTCGCCACGAGTCGCGGCGTATGCCTTAGTGTGACGGCAAAAGGCTAGGTGGGGTTACTTCTCAGCGTGCAGGCAGTAGAAATGAATCGACATCTGCGATAGTACAGGTGTTTCATTTAACACGAAAATAGCCACAGCATCGTGCCGTAGTACTTGCAGATTCGAATTATCGCAGAATACAGCTGCCACACGTGCGACACTCGGTATAACATTTACCGAATGACTTGCTCTACACAAAGCCAGGCAGCACACTGACCCGCATCATTTGTCTACGGATCGTTCGACCAATTTGACTCATCCGTGTACTTGACTCTGCCCAAATAAATTAATATCGTTGGGCCCAGGCCATGGCTTGCGGTGGGTGCTTTACCCCCTCATATTTTCTTCTTTCTTCTCCCCTCCCTTATATTCTCCTACGCTTTATATATCGTCTTCGTTTTCCTTTCCTCTTGTATTGCCTTATCTTCTCTTTTTCCAACAACTCGTTTCTTAAAGAACTTCGTACAACTTTGGAAGACCTTATTATAATCGATCTTACAACTGGGTGAAAAAGTGTGGATTGGGCTGATGATAGTTCGGTAACTTTTGCTTCCAAAAAAGTTGGGAAATTCTTGACAAGTTGAACAAATGTAAACTTTCAACGACGACTACGTACCATGGAACTGGCACATAAAGGCTTCCCTAAAAAATATTCGTATGATAAATGCTTTTATATACAACACGCTGTACCTTCGTTTATACAACAACAGAAATTCCGACCTTTAATGTCACTTTTCAATTATTTTAATGGTGTTGTCAGGGCATTCTAGATAAACAAAGAAGCCACCTATGAAAATGAAACCCCCAAAAGACACGGAAGCTAAAAAAATGGTCGTCGAAGCGTGGCCGATGACATTTAAGCACGAAACAGCAAAAATACGACAAAAGAAGAAGCCTATTATGGGACTGCTGTTTATTCATCTCCTGTGAATACAGACAACTTCAATATCACAACCGCGACGTGACGTCAGCGTATTTACGAAAAAACTTAAATATTTAGGAACTTGTTATGAATATTAGTCGGAGATATTATTAAAAACAGAAATATATGGAAAATCCATGTATACTGAGAAAGTAGACAGAACTATTCGAAGGCAGGAAGAAATTATAAGCAAACAGAGCGAAAGTTCGGAGGAAGGAGGAGACACCAGAAAGAGAATTTTGAGACTGGGGCAGGAAATAGTTTTCCAAGAGCTTCAAAATTACAAGAAGAGAATATGGATGAAACGGTTAACTTCAATTTGAAAGCCTCTTCTTTGTCAATGAGCCTATTTTACTAATGTTAATGTTTGTATATTGAGGACAGAAAACTTTTTTGCTAATGTTAATCGGCATTCAAGATATTACTTTCTACAGAAACATAAATAATTTGTTCTTGGCGTCATAATGGATATTTAGTTTGATGCAGCTACAAATACAATTACAAATAATTCGTATTAAATTTAAGATAAAAGTAAGAAACCAGCTACATCATGTAGTAAATATTTCAGATCGCAGTTACAGATTACTTTATAAAATATTTATATCACTTGATAAAATTCTATTTCATAATAATTAAATAAGTTATTATACTCACCAGTAAGAAATAATAATAAATTATTCCTTAATTCCAAATTCCTACTTCCTCTTAAGTGGTTTGGGAAGGAAACGTGGACGGACATACAGAAATAAATTCTCCGTTACTTATTCGCTTTATTCGCATAGAACAATGAACTCTTAAAACGTTATAGTTTAATTGCTCGGATTACAATAAGTGACACAAATCGCATTAGTTGACAGCAAACATTTCGTATTCAATATTGTTACAGCCAGGCACACACCGAGTGAGATTTCAGATTCTCACGGTAAATAACGAGCATGAAGGCGACTCTTTTTTTGGGACGTTTCACTATGCAGTCTGGTAGTAATTTACCGATGTTTCAAACATGTTTAATGTATCCATCACCAGGGAGATACCTGATTATGGAGACAGTAAATACCTCTGAAACTTCAGTCAATTTCTACCCCGGAAGATGTTTTCAGATACACGCCGCTTTTCGATGTTAAATAAAAGGAACAAAAACATTGTTAATTTGATAAATTAAATAAACATTTTGCCGTAGGAAGTTACAGGAGAAAAACTACTGAGGAGAACATATTACAGTGGATAAATGTTTTGTTTTCTCATATTAACAAGGCTTTTACTGAAGCTACGGCGACAGATAAACCGCTTGTAGACATACTAGAAACACTGTACCTAAATTATATTCCAATTTTGGATACGTTTGACTTAGACATTTACACTTGTGAAAGTTTAGTTACTACACAAATTTATTTTAAACGGCACGAGCCTGTAATGGATGTAGGAATACATGTCTGGGTAAATATTTTTTTATGTATCTATGTGTAAATTCACTTCGTAATACCTCGCAATTTAATAAATTAATTGGAACAGATATGATGGCAAACTTCTATAAAATTTAAAATATCTTAATGACTAACTCCATAGAGCATAGTCCTTAAAAGCTAATAGCAGTTTAGGTAGTCAGTCTCCGCCAATTATAAAACCAGAAAGCTGATAACTGATTATAAGTATTCGCCATTGAAACCTATTTTGAGTCAGATGAATCCACTCCACATCCTCAAATTCTCTTCATTTAAGATCCATTTTAATATTATACTTTAATACGTCTTCCTAATAGTCTCTTTTATTTTGGTTGCGTTAGTAAAATGTACGCATTTCTCGGCTACTTCTTCCGTGCTACACGACCATCCCTCTCATTTTGCTTTATTTGATAACTAGAACATGAGCCGGGATAGCTCAGTCAGTATAGTGACTAGCTACGGGCTGGACGACCGGGGGTTCGATCCCCGACGGGGGCAGAGGATTTTTCCTCTAGTCTCTGCGTCCAGACCGGCTCTGGGGCCCACCCAGCCTCCTCTACAATGGGTACCGGGGTCCTTTCCCGGGGGTAAAGCCTGCCGGGGCGTGATGCTGACCACTCACCCCATCTAGTACCGAGGCCTACATGGCGTATAGTGGGACAAACTTTACATTTTACTTTTTGATAACTAGAACATATCGTGAAAAGTGCAAATTATTAAACTCCATGTTTTGCAGTTTCTTATATCCTTTTGTTATTTTCTCTCTCTTAGGTTCAAATATTCTCTTCAGCATCCAGTACCCTGCCCTCAAAAGTCCTCAATCTATCTTCTTATTTCAGTTTTTAAATTTGTGGAAGTTAGCGGGTTCTTCCTGAATAATTCAGAAAAAACATGTTTGTCAAAACTGGTTGAAACGGACTCGAATTTTCTGCAAAGATTCAATTCTTATATGGGTTTCTAAGGAAACCAATGTTATGCCTGCTCAGTCCAAAAGTACAGCAAAGTATAAAAATAGAACGTATTTCAAAATACACTCTGTGTTAAAATATTTCTTTGAAAACGCTAGTGTCCTAACTGCTTCCTGCAAAATTGATACTGGGATGCTGGGAACGACCCGTTCTTCAAGTGCTTGAGCACTGCGGGTCCCAAATTTTCGTTGGCTTGGACTATAGACATTTTAGTAGGACTCCTTGGACGAGGGATCGGCCCGTCGCAAGGCCTCGACCTGTACACAGGACGGCACAACACAGAAAATCATCCATGGCTTGAGTGGGATTCGAACCCACGGTCCCAGTGACCAAGCGGCACAAGGCTCACACCTCAGACCGCGCGGCCTTGCGGACCCCTGAAAAATGGATACCTTCGTAAAATTGTGTGCAGGAAACGAGGGACATAGTTCCAGTGTACAGCAGATTTACAAAATACTTCGCGGTTAAAAGGAGATAAATTTATGCACTAAGCTGTACGTGCTTGTGAGTGGTTACATGGATTATTCGTCCGAGGGTATTCTAATTCAGCCGGGCTTTACGACCCTAGTCCTGGGAATTGAAACGACTCGGCGGAGTCCTACCAACATAGCACATAAAAAAGAGTCCGCTACCATCTGCACTGCCATAACATGGACTGGGCGCATGGCAGGTCAGGTCAAGGCGTTTTTTGAGCGAAACAAAATATTCTTTCTGACTTGTGTGTAATTTTGTCTCTTCTTTTTCCTATTTTCCCATCGAGGGCATCGAGTGGCAAATATAATTATCTCATTTCACTCTGAATCAGTTTTTTTTAATTACTCCACATATTCATTTCCTGTTGTCTCTTCCCGTTCGTTACATCAACTTCAATCCTCTTTCTTTCCGATGATAACATCACGTGGCATCTTTCTTTCAAACTTTCGTGAAAATATCTATACCGCGTGCCTTTTGCTAGTATCTGTGACGTCATCAATATACCAACTCAGAAAGAGGGTTTTTTGGAACAGATTCCTTGCCTGAGTCAATCAAAACCATCTTCAAAGTTTCAAATTTTCATATCTGAAATGCAGGAGATATATACCTTCTGAGGGTAGCGACAGTACACAGAAGTCGCACGACAGTCTCCTAAAAATCTCTCTACATTCAACAACGAATTATTAGGATAAATATATAATAAAATAATTCATAATATTTGCACTTATATTTTTGAACTCCATTCACACACAGAAGAAGGCAATGGCAAACCACTTCTGGATCATCTGCCAAGAACGTATATGAACAGGTCCCAGTCCGAGAAAAGGATGGAGGGATCCTGTTCATATGGACCTGTCGTCAGACAGAACACTAAATAAATAAAAAAATAAGACTAGACTCCGAAACTAATAACTTCATTAATTAAATTACATTCAACGCTTCACTGAAGGGTGTAAATCCAAGATGACCTGACTTTTCTTGAAATACATCATGCAGATTTTATCACACTGATACATTATGTTTACGTTACAATTAAATCTTTGACAACTATAGGAATTATCGAGATCTTATTAATTTCAGATATAAACATTTAGATGTACAGATTGCCAGTCCGTCCCATATGATTCGCTCCAGATAACTCATTCAAACCACTGACCTAGCTGGCCCTGCTTTAAAACTTTAATCATAACACCGAAAAAGCTTAGCGTGAAACCTAAATAATGTATAAAGCGAGGGACAGGTATAAACTGAAAAATATCGAGTTTTCAAGAGGACCCTGTACCTTGAAATGTCAGATACCACTACATACTTTCTATTGTTGGCCTATAATGAGTCCTCTTATACGACTATACTAGTGTGTATTGTTCAAATAATGTAGTGTTCTTTAATGACAAAGTATAGCAATGTTATGTGTATGGAGTGAAAAATTCTGAGGGTTATATATTACCTATTCATTAAAACACATGACGTCACATTCACAAACAGTGTTATTTAGATAACAAAACTAGTGTGCGATATTCATATTGTGAGAAAGAGTTGTAACATTTATCGCTGAACGGAACACGCGTCTAATAAATCAACTGTTTCATTCCACATCCACTAGTAAGCCATCACTAGTTCACGCCCCACCTTTTCCTAGTGAACTTTGCTGGTATCTTTCCTGGCAACAACGAAATAAAATACGAGACAAGCTTCAACAGTTGTCAAGACACATTTAACAATGATACATCTCTGACTACGTCACTTTCTCTCGACGCATAATGTAATGAGATTTCTAAGTGAATGTTCCAATGTACAGGCCGGAATTTCTATCAGATCCTCAAATATAACTTACATTTAAGAGACATTTTACTGACGAAAAATAAATACAAGTAGCACTGAATTGCGTCAGACGACTGAAATGTACGTGCTCGGGGAAAGATAACAGAAGTGAGCGGAATTTAGTGGGTGCCTAAGGACATTTTTGAAGCTAACATAACGTCAGGTGAGAATAAACATTAAATAAGTGGCCCATCTAAAAGCACTACCCCAATACTTGAGAAAGGGGCCCGGTAAAATCACAAACAAATTCAATCAGGATTATCCTACGAAATCTCGAACTCGGAGCGTGTTAATAGCATTAACTTTAAATAACGGGTCGGTCTTTTAATCATCTGTCAGATTCACTAAGTTTCGGAAACAATCACAGCGTTTCCATGTTTAGACATCACATTAAATAACCAACATAAATCAAGTTCTGATGTCACTGTTAATGTTATTAATCGCACAAATTTCTGTACAACCTACGAAATTAATTTTGCTAACATATTGACGCAAAGCTCTGTTGAAGATGAAAAGTAAAAATAACGAGATGTCGAGTTTCGCTTCATCTGCTTAAGCCTGAATTGTGATTCTGATAACTTCCACCACTGCCATCTGGTGTGGAATATATCAAGCATCAGTTCGCTGCCATTGCAAGCGTCTGTTTTAATTCTGCAATTGCATCACGCCGAACCACTGACACGATCACAACCTACAGGTGTACAGTACAGCTGCGACATAAAGAGACAGAGAAATTACGAAAAGGTAACGTAGCCTCGCTGTGCGGTATGACTGACTGATTTGAAAACAGCCAATTCAATATAATCCGTACTTTCAAACATTCTTTAAGACCAATTTAATTATTATTCCCCCATCTATGCCCGAATCTCCCAAAACGCCTCTTTCCTTGTGATTTCTCATTTATATATGCGTGCTGTACGATCTGCTCAACTCTTTGCAAATTTTTTAAAGTTCTTTCTTATTTTTTCTTAAGCTAAAATACAATCATTCTGTACATTTGCATAATAATTACTCTGTACCTCGGTCACCTTGAGTCAACTCCCGAAACGTCGTGCATTTCAGTTACATTTTAAACTATGGGCATTGTCCAACATAATGTTCGTTTTCGAAACTCATTTCGTTCCTTAAGACTGAGGGATAATTTATTACACCCATAAATATGCCACTTCAATGTTACTTCTTAGCTGTTCGTGCCGTGTACATACACTGATAACCCCTTGCTGATGCGGCATCTTCTCTGGCTTGCTTGTTAGGCGAGTAATCTAATGGTGCTGTTGCAGGCGTTATGTTTCGGGGCAAAATTAATTAGACGGCAAAAGTTCTAGCTACGAATATGATGGGTACACAGTCATAAATGGTCAGACGACCCAAATAAAAGTATAAACGTTCGAGGAAAATGAGAAGATGATCATAAACGCTGGAGGAGGAGACCAATTCCGGTATTTACTTGGAGAGACAGGAAATCACCGAATTCTTAGA
>NW_019059949.1:183560-231033 GCF_000696155.1 Zootermopsis nevadensis | reverse complement strand
GGTAACTGCATTTCAAAAAAAGATATATATGTGTGTGTGTGTGAAGTGTAAATGTACCTTGCACGGGAGGATTAAAAAAAGGTCAGTAAGAAATTTTGATCGAAAAAACAACAGTATTTAAACCTGATTTTTTCCCCCCTTATATCACTTCGTAGTTATGCTTTCCTCGGAAGTTTTATATAGAACTGTACGTCTTTTGTACCCTTCATTAATCAAAAGCCTACAGAGAATGTCAGAGCCGCGTTCTTTCCGTCAAAGCCCACTCATCAACAGAGTCCTTGAGTCTCTATTCGGCTTTGAGTGCACTGAATGGCGGAAGATGTAAAAGGCTGCGGAATCGTCACAGAGACGTCACGTGCCCTGCGGAGTAATGGGGCTGTCTGTAACACTTTTCATATCAATTACGAGCTGCATTAATATTCAAAGGGAAAAGAAAGGACTGTCGCGGTCCCCACCCCTAACAATCTTCCAAACTTTCTTATCGGTTTTTCTTTCAGAAATGTTCTACATCTTTTCGCAAGGATATTTACAATTCGAAACTCGTCTTCTTTAACTAATAAGTTGGCAGACATCTTACCAATGCTATAAAGAGTATCCTATAGGTGACAGTATAATGCAGACAAACAAAATGCCATCACAGTGCCAGTTTGAAGATGGCTGCTCCACTAGTTACATGCACGAAAGAAGAACAACGTTCTGTAATTCGTTTTTTGATCAGTGAAGAATCTTGAAGAATCATCTTCGACCTGCAGTCAGATCAAAGCGACGTGGACTTTGGACTAGAGGTGTCCTTTTGCAACATGACAATGCTCGGACCCACTCTGCCCGTGCAACAGTTGCAACAATCCAAGACTTGCACTTTGAGTGTCTTCCACATCCGCCATACTCACTAGACCTAGCCCCAAGTGATTACCACATGTTTGGGCCACTCAAAGAGGCGATGGGAGGAAAAAAGTTCCGTTCTGACGAAGAGATACAGCAGGCGGTGCATGAGTGGTTGCGCAGACAACCACAAGAATTTTTTTCTAGAGGAATCCATACACTTCGTAAACGCTAGAGGGCCTGTATTGAACGAAATGGAGACTATGTAGAAAAATGATATAGTTGTGTACCGCTTTCACTCAATAAATTAAATTTAAAAAAAAATTACGGTTTTCATTTGACTCACCCTCGTATTATTAGCCGCCCTCGGTTAGCGTTCTCGCCGCTAGAACCAAGGTTCGCGGGTTCAAGAACCGACCGAGGTCGATGGATTTTTAAGGGTGATAAAAAAATCCGTAGCACATGTCGTAGATTCACTGCGCGCAAAATAAACTTACGAGCATGAACGAGGTGTTTCGTAAGCAAATTCTCACCCAAGTCTCTCCTGATTCACTGCTAGATGACTCTAGCAGACAATGCACACTTTAAAGACTAGGAGACCTCCCTCCTGGGAGCAGGAAAGGCCAGGACTCGGGCTGTAGTGCCATTGGATGGATGGACATATTTTCTACTTCAATTAAATTTCCCTCACTCCCATGTTGTGGTAATGTATCAATATGTTTTGAGTTTCCATGCGATGTGGAGTTTTACAACTTTGACACAACTCACTTTGCCTTAATACTTCCAGCAAAAGAAATCACCTTATGTCAAGACCGCCCAGTTAGCAAAGCAACTGCTTATAACAATTACTGTCGGGGTATGATTCCTGGCATAGACACAGCTTTTGTTTCCCATACGATATCAACAGAGGGCATGAAGGCAAAGTTCCATGGTTTCCTACCGAAAAACTGTTCCGGGTTCGAGTCCTGGAGATGTTTTCTGTAGCTTGGAAACTAGGCACAAAAGATGAATGTCGCCAAGGCAAAATATTAATTTCTGTGAGGTTATTACAGGAACTAAGGTCACAAACCCGAAAACTATCTTGAGTTAGAGTCCCGGTGAATACGTTTGATTTAGGGTTAATTTCTTCCTGCGATATTCAACGATACAAGCAACATTGATTAACAAAGACTACACGCATCTGCCTAATTTCTCCGCAGTAGCACTGAGGGAATTCTAGCTAGTGTCGTATAAATACGTAATATTCTTATTCAAAAACTGTTTATTTTAAGAAAAACTCGGCCGAGAACGAGAGATTACACTGGTATTATATAAATTTATAATTCACATTTACGTAGTTCTGAATAATGCATCCAGTTCTATTCACACAAACTCAGATGCGTTATATATTAAGCTGCTTGTAACTTTTTATTAATGTTGTTTGTCGTTCTACTACGTTTCCTGGTCACGCCAAGGCAGCGTTTAGTTCCTGACACGGACACAACGTGGCACTAACAGTGTGATACGTTATTACAAACAACACGCAAAGACCGGTCTGTTGCTAGCAATCTCCTTCTACAGTAGGCAACGTAATTAATACTGAGAGTTTCATGTGATATCTGCAACAGCCCAAAAAACTCTAAGATTCGTCACAACTCTATAATATTAGGGAATAATTTCGTTACATTAATATTAACTATATATATAAATTACATTCACAAAGAAATTAAGAAGAGACCACATTTGGAGAACACTTGTTATCATCCAGTTAAGAATTTTTCATATTCCAGCCTCCTATCTAAGAACATAATAGCTATAAAATACAAACACATAAGGATGGCTGTCTTCCGGGTTGTTGTGCCTTGTAGTCTGGTAGTTTACCGACGTTTCAGAGGTCCTTGCTGCCTCTATCATTAGGACTTCTGAAACGTCTGTAAACTTCTACCAAACAACCCAGAAGACAGCCATCTTCAGACTCAAATCCTACGTACAGACATATAATTTAGCCACTGTTTTGTACATAAGTTCTCGTCCTAAGAAACTAACATAGCTCACGGTGCATGAGAACAGGAATTATACTTGGACCGAAAAGGGAAAAAGAAACAGGTTGCTAGAATAAACTGCTTAGTGGTGAGCTTATAGTTTGTGTCATCTATTATTAAGAAGAAAAAATCTTGGTAGATGAGATGTACAAAGCAGAATTTTAATCTGCAGGCCTGAAGTATAGAATTCTTTTGGTAAACCTAGGCATAGAGAGAATAATAATATTAAAATAAGATGTGAGGGTGTGAAGTACATTAGTGGCGAGTTCCTATGAACAAGATAATGATTCTTCGGGTCCATACAAGTGGAGAATTTATTGAGAGACCGGGCGACTACTGGCTTCTCTGAGGACTCTTCTCCATGCAGACAGATTTAAGTGAACATGAAGTTCGTTACTGGGTTAGATAAGGAGCAACATAAGTGGTTCAGACATGACGTGGAACACTTTAGAGTTCCGAAGAGTTACTAACATATTTTAGGTTATTTTCTTTATTTATAAGAAAAACAGGCTTATGGTATTATCACATTAAAGTGGTTTATTAATTTCTGGATATTTAACGACGTCATATGAGCGATAAAATTTTAAGTAAATTATACGAATAGTTTCAAATTGTAGTATCGTTTTGCATAAAAAAATTGCATAGGACACGGAAGGCATATACTGGGAAAACGCCATAAAAGTTAAGATGGCTTCCTTCCACATCTTTTCAAATTATTTTTTTATTAAACATCCTATTATTTGTGCTACATAGCCTAAGCTGTTGACAGGGTCGTTAAATAAACCATAAATAATTCAACAACTATGGTTGCGCCTATATTGTAACATTTTAATCTCGGTTAACGCGACACTGTCTTTGATCAAGTAAGTCGGACATTATCGAGCGGCAAAAACAAAGAACATCCATAGGGCGCTGACAGCTTGAAATGAATTACATATGCCCATTCAACTGTTTTTCTGTAATGGGGTCTCATTAAGATACAAGACACTCAATTAAAACAAGATGCTTAGTCCTCAGGAACAAAAACGTTCTTGCTAGTTTATAAAACGAATTCCTCTCAACTGCAGAAGCTGTAAGTCATAATACTTACTAATATTCTGATAGCAGAATCCAAAGTTTGAACACCGCAAAGACTAAACCGAGTCAATGAAAATGATTATGAACCAGTTCCATCCACCTCCAAAACCCACAAACTTTCTCCCTAAGACCCATCCCAGCAATAAACTAAGCTTGTGCCATACTTTAGGCGTTTCTTCGCTGGTCCTCATCATCGAGGCTTGGGTTCGCAACTAGGGCAGTCCATGAAAAGTCTGCGGTGGAAGAGGCTTCTCTCCGAGTTCTTCGGGTTTCACCCTGTTAATATTGTTCCACCAATGCTCCATATTAATTCGTGTATCATCTTGGAGATGGACAATGCGTCCGTTAGCGACCACAGTTCCACAGACACATAGCCTCAGCCAATCTTATGAATAACAACAGTAATAATTAATTGATCCTCTGGTGCCAGAACCCAAAGGTTCAATATCGCTGATACAAAACCCCGCCGTTGGACATGAACCTGAGTCAGTTGCATCCACGTCCGATTCAAAAACCTACTTTCCTAAGATATATCTTAACACTATACTGTCATCTACCAAAAGGCTGCCTTTCAGCAAGATTCGCACATAGCAAAGGAAATATCTGCATTATTGTAGAGATCGTGTCATAAATCTAAATCTCCTTATGACAGTATTTAATAAACAGAACAGAAATAGCAAAATATATATTAATATGACTTGGCTTTATCACTTGTAAAACTTGTGGCCCGAAGTGTCGTAAGATCCATATTCAAAAAAATGTTGCATAAGAATATAAATACTTATTTTCATATGTAAACTTCAAATATTATAATTCACATTTAAAATTTGACAAATAACATAAATTAATTTAATTTGTATGCTGAAGCCGTAAGTTTAATGCCGGAGTACGTCAGATACTAAACACAAAATCAACACTGGACGTCAGGTGTAACGGTTGGGTGCCCTTCATAATGAATGCTACCAGTTCATAACAGTTATCTCTGACAGTCAGACCGTGCACTTGTCTGACCTATGTTCCTATCAACCCTCCAACCTGTGCTAATCCAAGTGTCTAATTCATTTGAATAACGAAACTTACCTCTGAATTTCACTGTTTTCTGACTGACGAAGTGGGGCATTTATAAAAGAGGAGTACAAACTAAGTCTGGTTAGATGACGCACAAACCGCCCTGTGACATCGCCTTAAGCCCACGTCCACATATAAAAATCGATTCAGTAACACGAGAACCGTTAACGCAACGCACAATAGAATCAAAGACATTATTATATTTCAAATCCACAACTGTTCAACTGTAAAAAAAATCTTTCAAAAATGAACTTTCCAAAATTACAGAAAGTATGAAAAAGAACTTTATCGGAACATTCACATTAAAACACAATGCTAGTAGAAACTTAAATGGACGTACAGGGAGAACGCGTTCATTAATAAGGTATTATATATCGAGCGAGCCATAAATTCCGTGGAACAGTCTGAGTCAGGCGCGCCAGTACGCCTCCCGTCAAATGGAACATGCCCTTTACCGATCGACGTCATTAAAGCACGATTCAATAATAAAGGACAAGGCTTACAGAGGCATTACAATTTGGCTATTTCATTTTTATGTCGTTTTCCATGATGTGTTGTGTAGTAGTTGGTAGTAACTCTAGTTCGTATTCCAAAACAAACCAATTTTGGGGCAATATTTTAAAATATTCCAGAAAAACTTCGCTGTTTCTTCTTTTAAATTCATTAGGCATATTCGCACTCAAGCTATCATATCCGATTCTATACTATTTAAAGTCTGAACCTGGAAGAACGTCGTCAAATAAACTAGTTGCAACATGTCTCTAAATGTTATGTTATGATCTTCGGTTTGCGGAAACTCATACCCATGCAGGTAGCTACCAACGTCTTGTATAAATCTCTAGTCTTCATCCTCATAGAAAACAAGAAGACGGATTTAACTTGTTTCTCCAAGACGCTGGGTGTCATCTTCATGAATAAAAACAAAGTTTCCCAACAAAGAAAATCATAATATAAATTATTACTCCAGTTACGTCGTACAATATATTTTGCCCGTAAATATTTACAACCACAAAAATACATTAGTGGTAGTATTTTGTAATTTGTTGAACAAAATTTGTACGAGGGAACTCTATTTTTTTTAATTTCATAATTTAAGAAAAAGGCGTAATTATACGTTAGTGCATAACGAACAGGACGACAGTTGATGTTGATTCAAGCATCAACAGACAGAAATAAACGAAGGTAGCAAATGAAATACTGGCTCACATTCCATTGTCTGTCCGTTTGTCACACAGCAGGTTGGTTAAAAAATAAACTAATTTCCGTTGGAGACATGCCAGTTTCGAATCTAGGGCATCGAGCCTATTACAATTACATACTTTCTGATTTTATCCATCACTCAATATGAAAATCCCTATAGTACACCCACGTAAACAGTTATGTTAGCTTTCAAATCTACGTTTAGTCATCATACATAACCTCACTTATAGGATTTGAGGTTTTCACGGCTGAGTCTGAAGATGGCTGGCCGTCCTCTGGGTTGTTGCGCCGTGTAGTCTGGTAGAATTTTGCCGACGTTTCAGAGATCCTTGCTATCTCCATCATCAGGGCGATCGCAAGGACCTCTGAAACGTCGGTAAACTTCTACCAGACTACAAGGCGCAACAACCCAGAACACAGCCATCTTCATGATCGTACTTTATCTGACAGGCCACTAACAGAGCGAATGTTCATACATTCTAATTTTTGTTATGCAGTCCCACAAAACAACAGAAGAAAACTTAACAGCCAGCAGGTATCCGAACTAGGGGCCCTTTCTTTCTTTCTTTCATTCATTTTTATTCAATACCTTCATTTCTGAACGTGAATTTAGGCCTAAACCATTGAAATGTTTTTTTGCGTGGCTTGCAAACAATCAAACCAGCAATTGGCTCATAGTCGGTTCATGCGCAATATACATTGTGCTACCGCATTATTTCCATACAAAGCATTTAAAAGAAGACCAAGACAAAAGACTAATGGGTTATGCGGGACTGAACAAAATAAAAAATTTGAAAGCACATTCATTGTTTTATAGGCAGCTTACTTATACTTCGGAGGAAACTTCATTACCATAAAACAATATTACGTATTCCCTTTAAGGCTTCTTTCCGGGCACTGATTTATAATTTACGGTGTAATACATTCAGTAGGTTACACTGAATGAATTTCTTGTCATATAGTTTTCAGAGCTTGTCAAAATGCCTTGTGCCGTTCTTCTTTCAAATGCTTGATATGGAAATCTAGTAGTACCGCAACGTATGTCGTGCATTAACCGACTAAGAGCCAATTGCTGGATTGATTTTAAACAGCCTGTACAAAAACATTGTAACGGAGTACAGTAGCGTTGACAGATGAGGTATGGATTAAGGCATAGGATGAAGGAAAAATAAATAAATAAGGATAGGTCATCAGTTCGAAACACCTGCTGTAGTAAGAAATAAAGTCTGATGTTTTCAAGTAAGAACGTATAACGGTTGTGTAAAACTGTGTAACAAATAAAATTGAAAGAAATTAAATATTCACTCTATATGTATACTCGTAAATAAAATAAAAACACATACAAAAATAAAAATTTGCAGGAAATTTTATTTTAGCTTTCATAAAATAATCAAACAGTAGATGTACATCAGTCCAAAACGCTGGAAATTTATACAAAACGACAGATCGCCGGAAATTTCACTGCATTTAGTAACAGCGGAAGTTCAAAATCGTGTACGTTTACACTATCGTGATAACTTTTATGACAACCTGAAAAATTACCAACAGGCCTCCGGATTCAATAAAAACACTTAAAAGATTCTGTCGTTTTTGCCCAATTTAAACAAGTATTTCCGAAGCTATGTCACATATTTCCATCTCGGAAATAACACTATTTGAAGCGGTAAATCTATTTTCCCGTCCGTCCTTATAGTCGGCCCATCATTAACCTAATGCATCAGAAACTCTGTGATGAACACAGGCAATCTTCTTGTTTACTCTGATCCGCCGTCGAAGATTAAGTGATGCCTTGATACTTCATAAGAAGAAATGTCTGATACGTGTTCCCGTTATGGCATGCTCGGGTTACAAGAGGCGACTGATTATAACTGCTCTAATTTGAATAATATCCTGAGCTGGTACAGTAAACGGAAATGTAAATAATAATGTTAACACTGAACCAAAGAACATAGGGAGGCAACATAGCCTATATGGCTTACAGGAAGACAGTTCGTGGTATAATTTATGACACCCTCTCAACTTCCAACCTCTTGAAATAATTTATTAAAATAGGATATTAATGAAAATCCAAAAATAAGGTAGAAATAGAAAATTTATGGGAAAAACAACTTCAAAGAAATTCCCTGTCATGGTTTGCGAGTTTTCAGGTAAACAATCTTCATGTAGTAACTCAATTTTCATTTCTAGCAGGATGACAAGCCCAAATGCTAGCTTACTAAATATTCCTGAAAACGTCTGATAAAGATTTTTCATCCACACGTATATCTGTAATTTGTATCCTGAAAAGAGGATATAAATACGTTCGATATGCCAAAAATATCTCGATTCATCAGTAGCATAACCGAATGAATAAAACAGTATTCTAGCGGTCTCCGTATAATTTTTACGTGTTATACAAAAGAACTCCAAATAAAATTTCACATTTATCGCTCACGTACAACCATTTCAGAGCCACATTAAAAGGCGCTATTGTTAATATTACCTGTAAAGTACACACAGATGGGTTCCCATAATGCCATAACCTTTATCCCAGTATCCTAAAAATTATTTAATTAGTCTAAGATTAGTTCTTGGGATACAGACACACAACTACATACATCAGGATATTATTATTCAGCCTGCTTAACGTTCTTTAAACTAAAACAAAAGTAGAAAGGGTTACTCTTTTTGGATTACACATATTTTCAAAAGTATTTACAACATTGGCCTTCATAATTATACCAGTGTAAAGGTTCGTTGAAATTCAATGAAAATTATTTCTTTAATATCTTAATTCCTCATCGTCTTTAAGTAACCCAACGTTCACATGAAACAGGATTACACCATACTTCGTAACGTAAAAAAAAAAATACAATATCCAACACAGGACACCATCACAAAGCAATATATGGCTAAAACTAATTATATAAAAACAAAACAAATTTCTTTATTCAGTAACTTCACAAACTCACTTCAATAGATTTATACCCACATTTGGCGAAGCAGTAATTACAACATTCACAATAGAGAACTTATTTCATTGTTGTATCAAAATCTAGTGAAACCAAATAACCTCATTACAAAATACTCTTTCAGCCTTTATTCAGACCATTTTCCCAAATAGCCTTATTACAGGGAACCTTTTATACCAGCCGAATTATGTGTTATTTCCCGTAATGTTTTCCACGGAACCTGGGCCATTTCCTCTTCGTGAGTAAGCAGTTCTTCACTGAAAGTATCGAAGAGAGCATAAAACTGGCTTTTATAGAACACAGATACTGCTGATGATCACTTACAAAAATTGACCAATTACTGTAGAGAGAAGAAGGAAACTTGTTCAACCATTTGAGCGAAGTTGACAAGGACTAATGGACGTCAATAAAATTTTCTCGGGCAATCAGCCGCGTCAACTGATCAGAACCCTGATGATGTGGACAGAGTTGGTTCTCGAAACGTCGGTTTACTACGGTAACCAGTTGACGCGGCTGATTGTCCGAGAAGATTTTATTGATTGTATTCGACGAGAAAGTCTCAAATCCTACACTAATGGACGTGTTTGCTAAATAACAGAAAAATCTTCAAGTTTAAACAGACAAAATAATTTAAAATAAGGAATAACATAAAACATCTGTAGCACTTTTAAGTTAAATTTTATATCCACAATTTTTAAATAAATGTTTTTTAACCGGTTAAAAATCAACAACAAAATAACAGATAAACAATAAGCAACCATATCAGAGATGCACTTTAACTACAAAATATTTCCATTTGCTCGTAGATTAATTAAATTACTATAACTGGCCTATGTGATAATACGAATGAGAACAAACTCGACCGAATTAAATGAGTAGTTGGTGAAAACTTCCAACAAGAACTGCAAATGTCAAGTCGTGTGATCAGATTACGACATTTGGACGAAGTGATGCATTTGTTTAATAAAACAGACGGAACGTCGACAAATTCCCAGTAAGTGCTTATTTATAGCTTCAAAAGTAAACAAACATGTTTAAATATGGATAAGAAACATTCAAATTAAAAGAAAACAACATACAATATAACTAGAAGCACAGTGAACGAGATTCATTATACTCCTCGCTTGCCTGTCGTTAACAAGTCATATACGCAAATATATAATTAATGAATGAACAAATGCTTCCGATCTAGCAAGCGATAATGAGAAACAGAGATCACACTGGACAGAACATGTTACAAAAGGATGGGAGGAAACTGCAAAAATAGCACTGCAGTATAAGGAAATTCAAGAAGAGACATCGAGAGACTTAGAAGTTAATTCAACCAAAACTTTGCCTCGATACGCGCTCGAAGTCAAATCTTTAGCATTTCAGAATAATACTCATGCACTTCCAAAAGTGACGTAGGGTAAGAAGTGCGTTCACTGTTAAAGTTGAAAGCAATTGTCACTTCTAGGCTCCCGACACGAGCTGCTACGTAAAAAAGAAAAGTTTATTTTATTGGTTTTATGGAGCAATACTTGACTCGTATCGGAAAAACCTTACGGCGCTTGGCCATGAGACATGCACTTTCGGCCGGGAGCCGGAAACTGGCAGTAGCTTTCAGTGTAATTAAAAATTTAAATGACACAACGGCAATTACGAGCTAGTGATATTGAAACAAAGAGAGTCATTATGGGGGTGGGTGGGGAACACATGTCATGGTGTAACTTTGATCTCCGCTAGGCCTCGGAGAGTTATGCGATGTATGTTTATTAGCATTCATACCAATTCGAAGCGCCAGCCCCGTATATTTGTGTTCCAAATGATTAAACAATTTTCAAGTGGCATTATTTAGACTACGCGCAATACAAAATAGCAACACAGTCGCAACTATCTGTTGGATTCGAAAACATGTTTACAAATGGGACAGATAACCAGACTGATATTTTTTGTCAAGCATAAAATATCCATAATGCAGTTATTTTTTTATAAACAAAACAGAAATCAATCCTATCTTGAATTTTCTATCTGAAGGATAAGTTAACACACTCGACGTTTCAAAAAAATTACTATATTCCTGCCTTCATATAATTCATTGTCAATTTGAGAACACTGATTTAATTATTTTTGATAATTGTGACTAAGAAGACCTTACAAGATTCCTTTCCAAAGGTAATTGTCACTTATGTATAAAATAAAGTTGGATGAATGAGACAAAATTTAACGAAATTCTAGGGAACCTTACGACAGACTCCATTTAGAGGGACTGAGGAAAGTAGAGAAAACCTTATTCGAAACAGCCGGTGTCCTCGATGACTTCAGAGGTCTCGAGTAGGCCTTCACATATCAGAAGTACTACTACTCTATCTGCAATCATTGGTAAACTCCCCATAGCATCCGTTCCATTCTCCCTTTGAGAGCAACCAGTCATTCACTGAAGACACGAAATTATTCTTTCACTCCCAGTGGACTGAAGGGCTGTTTCTCGACAATGAAGTAGGCTAAGGCTCAAGGGCAACGACATAAGAAATCAATTTTCACAACTGTCAGCTGTCAGATTCCTGATGTCGAAGTATAACGTCTCTGGTATTATGTGCCAACTGTCATTTTCAGGCACTCAAGAAAGAACACGCCACGCAACACTCAGCTGTTTGAATTCCTAATTCGTCCAATAAATCCTCCTTTTCGTACGACTTAATTTTAAAAAACGTTTACCAATATTTTAATCTATTTCTGAAGTATTCCGACTCTGAGGCAAGATAAAACACTAAAGACACCTAAAAAAATATACTCAAAAAAAGAAGCATCACATATTTCAGTGCCTGCAACAAAATTTAAATTGCACTTACCTGGTATAAGGTGTATTTATTACATCGATATGAAGACCAAATATGTTTATGTCAGCGGTAGACAAACCTTCCCATTGAGTTCGTGTTTATTTAACGTGTAAGTACTAATAACAGCGTATTACCCGCCAAATGTAACGAGAATAGGAAACTGTTTGTGAACACTAACACGATTTTTTGCAGCATTTGTAAAATGTCTTTATAAAGTAAAGAATTGAAGATTGCAAATATCAGGGACAAAGAATCACTGAAGAATAAAGAATAATTTTGGTTTATACTTTAGAAAAGAAAGGTAGCGATAAAACACTAAATATAGAAGAAAATGGACTTCAAAGAGGAATATTTGAAGGTTGTAATTATTTTGTGTGTGTCTATATTGCAAAGTTAAGTGTCTTATAGCTAAAATAAGACCTGATGGTTAATTGATCGCATCTATTAATGCATATACAAAGCTTCGGTAGTACAAAACAAAATGACAATTTTACTAGTGCTGAACGAAGGCAATGTTTTTCACTGTTTTAAGAAGCAAAAGATAGAAAACAGGTTCAGGAAAAACAAAGAAACGCGGTAGACCAGCTGCGAGTGAGTAAAAATGTTTTTCTAAACGACCCGATTCCCTATTCAGTGGGTTGGTCTAATTAAGCCGACTGCACGGCCTCCTCGCTTACCTAATCTAAAGCCGATGGGCATTTTCATCGTAAATATGTGCTTCTTTCCTGAATATGGAGAGATTTCATCCTCCGAAATTTTGGCAACCACCTACCAAACTAAATTACATAGTGCAGAAGACTACTATTCTGCTCTGTCTTGACATTTCTTACTGTCTGAAATAAATTATGTCCTTCACTGCTCAACATTACATCACCGAAGTAAAATACAAAGCGAGAGAACAATGCAACTGCGAATTTGTCGTTCAACTGCCAGCGGGAGTCATATTAGCCGAAACTGATATGAATTCTTTATACTAAACGAATGATTTCGATTCTCTCTACAGGCGAGCGAATGAGTGAGTGAGACAGTAAATGAGTGTATGAGCGAGCCAATGGGAGGACGAATGAGTGGGCGAGTTACTGATCGAGGGGAATCGAGGAATCGAGCGAAGCAGCGAGCGACTGAGCCAGTGAGTGTTTGAATGAGCGACTAAGACAGCAAACGAATTACTGAGAAAAAACTGGGTCACTGAGTGACTGGGCTAGCGAATAAATCAGTCAGGTGTAAGATCGTACAGCGGTCCGTATTCAGTGAGTGACCTATCACTGAATTACTTATGTACATTTGCAATAAATCATTAAATAAGTCTATAAATTGGGCAGACTGATAGAAATAACTCAAGAAAGTACCTGACTGTTGCTTTCTATGAAGTTACTTTCCATCTCTACTTTACCCACGTAAAAAACAAATCTCGTCCAATTGGACCTCGTTGATAAAACAAAGCTAACGATAAATGTAAGTATAATCGCAATTATATAACTCCTCGTAACATAATTATACTGGCCGACATACTTAATACAAAAAACTGTTAAAGTAAAAATGTAGACAGGCAAAATTAGTTCAATGTCAGAAGACATAAACGCCAAAATCATTTCACTTCAAGGAATAAAAATACGAAAATCAATGTAGTTACCAGGCAACCGTAAGATGAGCATATTAAAAGATGTAAGTTGAGGTTATAGTAACACTGCGTGGTTGGAGGATTGGTTATTGCATTGCAGACCATGGGTACTGGTTCACAGGAGAATTTCTTACACGGGCTTAAAATCATTTTACTCCAAGTAATATATATTTATGAGTCTTGAAGTTTGAGGGGACGGACGGACGGGTGGATTGATGGATGAAAGAACAGATGCAACATTCATATCATCATGACTTGATACTGATGATCTCGTTTGTATATTTACAGCGCTGATGTAAGGTGGACACCATACCTCTTACAGACTTCTGCAAGAATACTAAATTACATATATGGAAGTTAGCGGGATAACTTCAAGAATGTTTGCCACAATTTTCACCAAAAGTCTAAGAAATGCAGTCAGGTCCTTAACTTGTGTCCCTTTGATGAAAGAGGAGTTCTAGTGATCGCGTGGTAAATGACAGAAACTACTGATTCTATACACAGTGTTTGGAAACCAAAGTGTTACTGGGGGACATAACTAGGAGACTGCTCATAACACAAGAACAGAAAACTTCAAATCCTCGTAGTTTAACTAAGTTTAACAGTTCCAAATATGTGTCCTCATCCATTCGCAAGTAGTTATGCCAGTCCGTCGGCTCTAATCGAATTTCATTCAACAAATTTATGTGAGAATGTTTTGATCCATCTAACCAACTTCTGACCCACTTAGAAAGTTTCAATTTTATTTTATTTTTCAACATTAAAGTAACAGCAAGACCGATTAAAATCGCATCGTCTTCACTGAACATGTTGTAGCATCGACTGAAGAATAAAAAGACTGAGCACAAACCTGCCACAAAGTCTGTACGTGTGAGGACTCTCAGAGGTTTGAGGCTTACCTTCCGGCTTTAACTTGGAAGGCAGGCCTTCCGGCAAGCCGGAGCGTGTGTGGCCACCCTTAGGAGCATGATTTGTAAGCAAAATTCAGCGGCAATTTCTCAACCAAGTCTCCTGATTAACTACTAGATGGCTCTGGCACTCATTCATAAATGCACACTTCGAGGCCAAGAAACCTCCGAAAATGGAGGCGGCGAAGACCCACAACCGGGTTGTAGAGCCAAGGAACAACAACTAACGGAAACTATCAAAATTCCAGTACTGTACACCGAATACTTGCCGTTAGTGGTCACCACAACACAGTGATTTTCCATAATAATTCTGGGAAGATATTATGGCGAACATTTTCCTATTAAAACCTTTATCCTAACTTCCGCCAACTTTATATAGTCTATATTCCATTGCTGTTATTATGATTGCAATGTACTATCAGGTTAGACAGTCTACAGGGACGGTAGAACAACCAATAGGCTGGAGATGAAAGTGTACTCCACTCAGGATTACGTATTCAAATTGCGCTATTTTCTCTTCAGCAAACCTCTACGTCCTTGATTTTTATTTGCTCCTAATATTATTTCAGAACTAATAATACCATGTATATAAAACTACAAAATTACAAAATAATTTGTTATTAATTCCGTCAAATATACTGATCGGATCGAAAAATATCTCAAACAGAATTTGCAGAACGTAACGAGATCTGTATTTTATGTTAATCTTTGTACTTACATGATAGGAATTTTTTTTGATAAAGTTTAGGTTCTGTTTGATCTTTAATTATAAGATATAGTGGACATATATTGACTAAAACTAATACAATTGATTTCTCTTAAGTCTCCCAGTATCAAATTCAATATAAATCCTCAGAGATATTTCAGAAATAAAAATGCTGTCAAATAATCAGGACCTCCCTACCATTAGAATTATTTTTACAGAAGTTATGTACATATGTACAAAAATACAATATGTCTGCGGTGTTTCTTTTGGTTTTCTTCATCTTCTTCTATGGAGCGACAGCCCAAAGTCGGGCCTTGGCCTCCTTTTTTGGTTTTCTTATCTAATTGTAAAATCATTCCATCAGAATAATGTCCACTCCCATGCAGCGTAATTCAAAGCGCTACGTAACCGTTGTCCTTCCAATTGTAATGATAGGTTTGTACGGAGAATGGAAACACAAAGTCACCGGATATGGCCGCAAACACAATGACCAGATAACAAAAGGAAATGTTTGGGCTACAGGAACAGAAGAATGGGACAAGCAGAGTCTTACGAAATAATCACATTGGTATAAAAGCAACAAATAACGAAATGTATACAAAATAATTAAATAAATGTAAGTAGAAAGGGAATCGTAACAGAATAATAAAATTCTGTTTACAATAACTCCACAACCCATAAGGACAACGAGAGATTTCAAATTTAGTATAAAGTAAAAGCAAATTCGACGTAGTGACGCTTACAATTAAAATTAAATGCATTGTATTATGTCCGAACAAGCTATAGTAAATGATAACAGAATAAATAAATGGATTAACGGTTAACTAATTGAGTTACAGATAATTTAATATGTTTATAAAGGAGTGCTTATATTTATGAAAGAATAAACAAATGTATGAATGAATATATGAATTAATTCACAAATAAAACACCATAAATTAAGAGGCAAGCACATATAAATGTCCAGGAGTCTTTGAAACAGTTAGTATTATAGAATCTTCTAATGCCAACTTGTTTAGCGATTTCATTCACACCCTAAAATAGATACGTAAATTTTTCCGACACGGAAGTGGTTTGAAAGTTCTTAAACTGAACATTAACAAGACTTAACTACGTACTTAATTGAGTTATATGGCATTCTTAAAATTGTTTTGTCATACTAATCCAAGTTACTAAATTTTATTGTCCAAAAAACAACTGAAGCTGTTAAAAAATTTCGTGCTGACTTAATTATCCGTTCAATCCTAGCAGGATCTAACATCTAATTAGCCCTTTATTTTCAGTGTTAGCTTCTTGACTACATTTAAGATAAATTATCAATCATAGGCATTTTTTACGGAAACCGTCATGTCACTGCAGTTTCTGCTAGTCTTTATTCAGATACTTTATTTCGCTTGTGTTGAGCTGTTACCCATATCTAGGAGATTGTTTCATTGTATCTCTAGTTTTATCTGGCATCTCAATGACGTCACTACCATCATTTTTAGACTTTAAATTTCTTTGAAAGCGTGAAGGCTTGTTCGGAATTGGTCGTCAAGTCCTTCTCATTTCCTGAGCGGATAGGCCAACTTCAAGTCATCTCTCTTCAAAGACAACTGTACTTGGAAACGTCTACAAATGCAATGTACATATCATCAAATAAAATATTAAAATACATATAAAACAGCATCTTCCCAATGAGTGAAAGAGGATAGTCCGAAATACACAAATTTGATTAGCTATCATTAAACAGCCGTTCGAACAGATATCCGTCACTACCACAACAGTGGAAAGAATTAATTGTTACCCCTATCCATAAAAGAAAGGATAAAATCGAGTGCAGTAACTTCCGAGGTATCTCTCTTTTGTCAGCTTCACACAAAATTTTATCGAATATTTTTCTTGCATGGTTAACGCCATTTATGAATTAAACTATCGGGGACGATCAATGTGGATTCCGCTGCAATAGGTCAACTACTGATCAGATCTTTGGCATTCAATAAATATTAGAGAAAAAGTGGGAGTGTAATGGGTCAGTTCACCAACTATTTGTGGACTTTAGGAAGGCACGAGAGGTACTGTACGGCATTTTGATTGTGTTTGGAATACCAAAGAAACTTGTTAGGTTAATTAACATGTATATGGACGGGGTATCTAGCAGTTTATCGTATAAGTAACATTCTGTCGGATCCGTTCTTAGTGCACAATGGCCTAAGACAGGGGGATGCTTTATCCCCAATGCTTTTTTTAATTTTGCCTTAACACACGTCATCAGGAAGGGCTCGAATTGAATGGTCTGCACCAGGTACTTGCCTATTCTGATGATGTAAATCTGTTGGGGGATGGTGTGGGTACCATAACCAAGAATGCAGAAAATCTCCTACAGGCTAACAAAGAAATAGGCCTAGAAGTAAATGTAGACAAAAGTAAATACATGGGCGCAAGACGGGATCAACATCAGCAACAGTGGCGGGACATAAGTATAAGTAACACATCATTTGAAATTGTTTCAAAATTTAAGTATCTTTATACAACAAAAACAAATAGAAATGAGTAGAATACGTTAAGGAAACGCTAGTTTTATTCAATTCAAAAACTCTTATTATCTCGTTCGCTATCCAAGGCACTAAAGATCAGGATATATAAAATAACAATTTTGTATGTTGTCTTGTATGGTTGTTAAACATGGTCTCTTACCTTGAAGCAAGAACACAGATTACAAGTGTTTGAAAACAGGGTGCTCAGGAGGATATTTGGACCTAAGAGGATGAAATAAATGGGGAAATTAGAATATTGTATAACGAGGAGCTACGTGAATTTTACAGGGCACCTAGCATAGTGAGGATATTGAAATTTAGGAGGTTCTGTTGGAATAGACATTTAGCACGCATAGGGGAGGTGACAAGTGCATACTGAATTTTGGTAGGGAATTCTTCTGGAAAACGATCACTGAGCAGACCAGGAAGCAGATGGGAGGATAACATCAAGATGGATCTTAGGAGTTGCGCTGTGAGGATGGCAAATGGATGAAGTTGGCTCAGGATTGTGGCTGGTGGCGGGTTTTAGTGTTGTCCGTGTTGGACCTGCGGGTTCTACTGCCAGGGATTTAGTTAGTTAGGCTCGATTCTCAGTCAGGAAATCCAATCCACATTACCCAAACCCATTTCCCATATCCTTTTACATCATCCTCGTAACTGCGCCTAGGTCAAATTTTTACCCACCAAAATCATAAGCATGTATTTACTTTGCCCGGGGCCATGTGACTTCTTTACACAGAATGAACACGACATGAACTCACCTAGACGGGAAGTGTGTCCATACGAATTGTAGTTTATTTCGTGTCAAAAACTGCTATACGTAGGCCAAATAAATTTCCTATAAATTAGGAGAAATTAAAAATGAAGGCGCCCATATATATAACGAATGTAAATTAATATGTTTGACACATTGTTATGCAATGAAATGCGAACTCTGATACTCGAGGCAGGCATATCGACTTCCAGAAGCGACCTAAATAAAACACAGGCGCCATTTGAGATAGAATACAGCATCAGCCTACCGAGCGTGAAGGATTTGAAGTAAAAAGGGACGAATGGGAGACGAAAAGATAATGGACGATAAAAGAGTAAAATGAGACAAGAAACTGAGGAAACGCGTAACAAAGCTCCATTCCTACGCAAGGCCTCTGAAACTTAACACTCTAGAGCCTCCTATAATGAAGATCTCTTATTTTCAATCTCATGAAAGTATGTCAGGGTCTACGGATATATCGTTTAGATCCCAGCACTGTTCTGCTCCTAGCATCCCTGGAATCTGGGGGTTCAAAAGAGAGACAATCTCTCCGGCCGTATCCTGACACTTGACGTAAATGTTTGTAGTTTCTCAACAATAAATATACAAAAGTGATAATTATTATGGCATCAACAATAATACAAAAATATGGCTGTCTTCTGAGTACCCATCGCCCTGATGATGGAGGCAGCAAATACCTCTGAAAGGTTTGCAAACTTCTATCAGACTACACGGCGCTACAACCCAGAAGAAATCCCATCTTATTACTCACCGCCGTGAGAACATCAAATCCTACTTAATATTACAATAAACCTGTCTTTAAATTTATAACGACGACTAGTACATCAAAGTGTTTGTAAGAAATGTTTCAGGCTTACAGACCTAGACAGATTTCGTTTATTACTGTTAGTATGATCAGACCGGAGTTACCCATCTGCGCATGACGTGAAAAATAATGAAATATATAAATAATTCAAAAGTTATATATTTTTTTATAAAACCTCTAAAGAAATTATGTAACAGACTCCATCCTTTGTATACTTTATTACATAATGTATGTCAGGGTTTCTCAACCTATGGTACGCGTACCTCTGGCGGTACGCAAGTCAATGTTGAGTGGTACGCTAACTAAGTAAGAGAATCAAAAGATAATATTAGCATAAATAAATTTTCTCTTAACGAATTTGGTTTGTGGTACATTTAATGTGTTAAATTAGAATTAGTGGTACGCCAGCGAAAAAGGTTGAGAAACCCTGCTGTAGGTAATTCAATTAAATTCAACAAAACTATAGTACATCTAGCCTCACACCATTCTAGTGCCGCCGCTGAGAATAAATGGTAACTATACCACCTCTCCCCAAAGTGCCAACATTGGCATGTAACAGGGTGGCTTCTATAGGACATGTAAAACCTGGTAAAACATTTTACAACATATCAAAATCAGATGTAAATATTATATTATATAAATGGGAATTCGCATATGATTGCTTTATAAACGGAAAAAAATGTGGATTTCTATAACAACAAAGAAATAAGTTTAATCACATTTCATGAACCTACTATTAAAGTCTGCCGACTAACTTAAAGGTTTATAGTGTTCTATAAAACTCTATTGTTACTTAGACAAACAACAAATTACCTGGGCGAAAAGTAAAAATTATTAACTCCTTTATCGTGTATTTTCAGCAACCTCTTACTTTCTCTCTCATACGTTTAGTCTTGGAATTTTGATCTTCAACATCCTAAAGCTTGTTTCTTCCTTTACAGTAAGAAAATAAGTTTCATAACCATATAAAAATAATGATAAAATTAGAGTTTATATATTTTAATGTTTAATCTATTGGATACGATATGGAACGATAACCGATTTTAAACTTAAAGGTAACATTCATTTAGTAAAAGTGATGACAAACATCCTAAACCACAAAAAATAATTACCTTGTTATCTGGTTACGTATTGGTTACATTTTTTCTGTATTCATCAGCAAATTCAAAAGCCGCTAATGTCCTATCATTACAATTCTGTTCGTCCTTGGCCAGTTAAGCAGAGCCAACAGTACGCCGTGCTCACCCTGCAACTTCTCGAACAACAGTGTAAAGCAGACAGTCGACACATGAAGGCGAATGTCACAATATGAAGAGGGGTATCAATATTTCAGCTGTTCCCGTGCATCAGTTATGTTACAGACGGACTTCAAACACCTAAAAGTACTACAGTTGCCATTATTATAGAAAACTGTTGAGACAGTTTGGCGTTAAAAGCACCAAATTTAAAGTTCAATAACAGAACTGAGAAATATTCCAGGAAAATCGACTTTAAATTATCTTCCGGGCCAATTTCAAATCTGTAATTGTTTCTACGCAGTTAAATCTACAAATATGTGTTTGGGGATTACGATATATGTTTAATTACTTTAAATTATAAGAAAGAGCCAATAATCATCAGGAGTGTTTATTATTAAAAAGGCGCTTTTCAATTACGCATTATATAACGAGCTAACAACAGCAAGAAATTAGATCAGTAACGGGAGGTTGGAATCGCTTTCAATGGCGCAAACTTTATATGCAATGGTATTATATGGTCCAGAGGAATGTTTAAATTTGAATGGAAAGTTTCAAATAAGGATAAACGGGTGTCGTTTCGGGCGACCACTGATCGACTCTAAAATATATTGAGGTTAAGAACCAGTTTGATCAGCGTATCCGGGACAATAGAATACTCAGCATCACTTATAGGAAGTAGCGATGCCAGAATACATCATGGCCCAAATGATAGAATAAATAAACGTGTGGGCTGTTCTATAACATGAAATTAAAATAATGATGATTACTCAGGAAAACATCTCTTACTATTGTGTAATTATTTTGCCAGTCTTATAATAATGTTACCTTTACTTTTTAATTGTCCCCTTATTAATATTATATACCGACGTAGACAGGATTTCTGTCATAAAGACTACTTTTGCACAATAAAGCAGCTGACATTTACTTATCGTCAATTAGCCGGTAGATCTAGAGTGCAATTAACAGATCCTGATCGAACAAACGAACAGTCTCTGTTAATTGAAATACTGACAGGTCAGTGCCCCTACCACATGGGGATCCTAATTGAAAAAGGGCGGAGTCCTCACATTATCACGACAGTCCACTGATTTTGCATCGTGACCAGGGCCCATAACTTCTGTAGGCGCTACGGGGGGCATTGTTGATTGGAAGCGAGCTTCTTCCTTGATACATCGTTCGTGAGTCCGTAACCATGGCAACTGATGACGCAAGTTACCTGGCCAGCTGGGAAGTAAAAAAAAAAATTCCGGTAGATCGGCTTAACGTAACAGCAGCATCGCTACAAGACAGAGGTCAAAAACCGGATATGTGCTGTTGTTACGAAACCCAATGTTACCAATCAAAGTGTTTTCTGGCATTGCGCATGTTTATAGATGTAATTTTTATGGTTTTCTTTCCTTAAACATAGAAATCCTCCTCATATCATGTTTAAGGTTTCTCACAAGCTCTGACTTACCTACAGAAATAACACGCAGTAGCACATCAGTAATGTAATTTGGGGCGAATATTTTGTGTGTGTGCCGACTTTATAACTTGTGTTGGGGAAGGCCGTGGTCTAGGCAACACGGAGTTTTCCTTCGTGGCATCCCAACAATTACTCCATTCACACACAGAAGAAGGCAATGGCAAACCACTTCTGGATCATCTGCCAAGAACGTATATGAACAGGTCCCAGTCCGAGGAAAGGATGGAAGGTTCCTGTTCATATGGACCTGTCGTCAGACAGAACACTAATAATAATAATATGAGATGAAGTATAATTCAATAATAGTTCCTAACAACGTCTACAGAGCATGACATCAAAGATTGTGTGAATTAACTGGGTAAAAATAGAAATGTAATACTCGCACAATAGTTTTAATAAATCGTCCCTTAACGTCCTGAAGGCCTTGCAGCAAGGATATAACCAATCAAGGCATCAAGACAAGAAGCCTCAAATTCTAAAGATGACGTCGGTCATTCGTTTGAGAATTACAGGTCGGAGGAGGAACCGTGGACTGGCTACATTGCATAAACAGGATTACAGTGTAGCCGCTTGATCGGCGCACACAGCAGTCTACTTCTGTGTTGTGGTTTGTTTAAATCAGCTCAGACCCACGTCCCACGTATTTGCCAAACATGCAG
Source organism: Zootermopsis nevadensis (assembly GCF_000696155.1). The sequence goes on along the minus strand of NW_019059949.1, from coordinate 208,382 downwards.
TATCATAATTTAATATGATCTTAATTTAATCAAATTCACATCCCAACGATCCTGTCTGCCAGCAATACAGATTACCTGGTGTGACCGTAAATTCTGTCTGTGGATGTCGAGAGTTTTACCAGTTCTAAGAATCTTGGTTCAGATCAAGGGTTCTCTATACGCGCTCCGCTTATATTATTTACTAAATACTATGGTGTTACACTGTATGATAAAAAATAGTTGCCTTGTGTCATAAAACACTATTTGACCAAATCTGTAGTTAGAAAATGACCAGCTTAATAAGAAATATAAAAGCAGGAACTAAAACGCGTCTCACTGGCGGAAACTTGGACACATAAGAATCAAAACAACAGAAGTCAAACCTCACGCAAAAGCTGTATTAACTGCCTCATTAATAACCGATTTTATTACACAAACTTGGTAATACTTAAACATGTTTGCAATAATAAGTTTATAGTGTGTTTAATAAATTTCTATGACGTTTGTATCTACTACCCTTGCGGTCCGAGAAGTAGATAAGAACAATGGTTCTGAAAAAGGCTAACCCCGGTTAAGATGGCTAGTACATGGTATGTAGCACAAAACAGCCTTCTCCCTACAGTCTCCTTAGGGCCACGCATATGAATGACTATACCCTCACGTGACGTCATTACGAAATATGACAAATGAAGCAAGAAGGCGTAATTTGCCAATAGTACGAAATGAGTCAACAAAAGTATCAGTTTACAACTAAGAATGGCGGTGATGGGGCACAGATTTCGTATGATGTAATTCACGTGGATTAAAATTAAATTCACTCTTCTGTACATGTTGCAGTTCGAGACCCATCATTGTACAATGATTCTAATCGTATTAACATTTGTAAAGATGTAGAAAATATTCAGAGAACAAAGTCAAATTATTATGAGCGATTAATTGGAAAGGATATACAGGGTGAGTCAGAAGTATGTTTACAAACTTCGTTTGCGTGTTCCAGGATCAAAAATAAGAAAAAAATCCTATGAATATGGGGTCGCATGTGTTTAATTTTCGAAATAATAGCCAAAAATAAGTTTCAAGGAATGACTTTATGTCAAAGTGAATCCAGCTTCCAGCAAAGATTTTCAATTAACGTTTGGGCAGGAATTGTTGGCGACATGCTTATTGGTCCACACATGCATCCATCGTATCTAAGAGGACTTTCATATCGGCGATTCTTAAGAAGACATTTGCCACGTCTCCTTGAAGATGTACCATTGAATACAAGAAGACAAATGTGGTTTATGTACGACGGAGCCCCAACACACTTCTCCCATCGCGTCAGATATCATCTCAATGAACAGTACCCTCAGCCATGGATTGGGCGTGGTGGCCCACTAGCATGGCCACCGAGGTCACCGGACCTAACTCCATTGGACTTTTATCTGTGGGGTCACTTGAAGTCCGTCGTTTATGCAACACTCATAAACAATGATGACGACCTATGGGAACATGTGCAGAATCTATGCCAGATGATTCGATGAAACCCTGGTGTGTACGAACGAATTCGTCAGTCATGTGTACGTCGTGCTCGGGCATGTGTGGAGAATGGAGGAGCAACCTTTGAGCATCTGTTATAAAGAAACATCCCTGTCCTTATACTTGGCAATAAAGGCATACATTGAAACTTATTTTTGGCTATTATTTGGGAACACGCACACAAAGTCTGCAAACACACTTTTGACACACCTCCATAAAGAGGAGTTCTAATTTATTTCATACATTTTTCACAATATTTTCCATGTGACACTGAAGAAAATAGTTCAAAATCTATCAAATTACAAACTAGCCGATCTCCAATTTAAATTTCAGGCTGTCCGATAAGAACCAAGACTCATAGTGTGACATAAGCAATATTTTATCATTATCGAGACTGGAAACTAAAATCCACGCCTAGTTCTACAGAGTTATCCATTCCCTTCAGATTTCCGACTAAAATGTTGCGTTCAGAACAACAGAATATATAATTTATCTCTACCATCACTGTTATGTGTTCCCTTCAATTTTTAATCCTACGGGCATGAATGTGGTGCGTTGAAGATTTTCGTTATTGAATTAATTCCGATTGAACAACAAGCAGACGGACAAATTGACAGAACACGCTGCTGCTTTGTCTACTGATATTGATCCGGATATATGCGTGTTAGGCCGGTCAGAAAGCCAGAAAGACGCTTTCATTTCGGTCAATACTCGAAATCAGCAGACAGCTAGCTACCCGTGGTAAGACACGGGGCAGGTCCATGTCACAGTGTGGGGTGGGCACACACACCGCAAGTCCTTCTAGAATTTCGTTGTACATTTAGCCTAATTATTCTTAGCTGCTTGTCCTTAATAATTAAGAGAAGTCTTATTGTTACAGAAACTACGAACTATTTACAGTAAAACTTTTGTTTCAAGCTTAAAGAGTGTGAATATTTAATAATTTTAATTCCGTGACACATGTTCTTCCTTGAAAGTTGTTTAGCTTGTCAACACTAAATTTTGGATCTCTGAAGCTTCTACATTAATGTTCCTGAAATGTTCTTACAAAAATATGACATCTTTTATAAATAAAACGATTTCCAGCTATTTACACACGATAATGTAGGGGATGTTATTTATTGAAAATTTTGACATGACCAGAGGTTATGATGAATATTTGCGACAAAGGAAGTAGGAAAGAAATTCCGTCTGTCCATGAGTCAGCTGAATCCACGCCTCCACACCCTTATTCTCTAAAAACCAATGTTATTATTGTCCTCCCATTATTTTCAAATCTTCAAATTTATTTGGAAATTTCTGGTACCTTAAATAAATTTTGTATCCATTACTCACAGACTAAGCATTCTCCGTTATAACATCATCCTTATAGTAACTGGTACAAAGAACAAATTCTGAAGTTCCATATTATGTAATTTTCTACTTCCTTCCATTACTTGCTCTTTCGTATGACCAAATATTCTCCAAATTTCATTCTACGCAAATAATTATGTATTATGGTAACGTTGATAGAGGGTTTTCACAGCGCTGAATATGAAGGTGGCTGTCTTCTTGGTTATAGCAACGTGAGTAACTCATCACTCTGATGATGGAGGCAGCAAAGAACTCTTAAAACGTTGATTAACTACATAGTGTGCAACAATCCATAAAACAACCATCTTCTTCATTGTAAGGGAGACCAGCACATCATCAATCGAGTCATGCGTGAGTAAATACCATTTCCCTTTACCACCGCTGATAACACGCAGTGACTCGCCACAACCGATGCAGACATCGCTCGAAGCGGAAATGCCGTGGTACGGCACAGACGCTAAATATCAGAACTCTTCTAACCCGATTTAAAAAGCTAATAATCACTCAGCTAGTAAAAATTCCTCGGCTATATGGAACCCAAAGATTCATTAACGCCTACACAGAGGCCCGCTACTGGTCCCTATCTTCAAAAACATGTTTCCAATTAACATGGCCACACCCTCCTGTTTACTCATTTGTCTCCGTAGTCTAAAGCTGCAACTTGATCTGTTCAATTTCAGAAAACGTTTCAACTATGAACAACCGAATTCGGCTATAACGTTTACCTTAAAGTGTAAAAAAGCGTCGATATATCAAATCGGCTCAGGCCTCATATAATTCTCGCTGAAGTTAAGGTGATAATCGAAAGTTTTTCAAACAAATAAGCACTGACAGCAGCGATTCGAAATCAAAAGTATAAATTCACGTCGACTTTATCAAATTATTCAATAAACGTATTCATAAACCTATCGTGGGAAAAGCCTGTTCGTTGCAGTCATTAAAGTTTCTGAGCGGTAAATCATAATCCATCAGTGGGATATTAAAGGTGCAAAATGTTAGCACCTGACCAAAATTCAGCAATGGATATATTCTACGCGAGTCCATTCATAAACATAATTCATAAAATGAAAGTTGTGGGTGGTTAGATGCAAAAACTATTATTAACATACTTTATAGTTTAATATTTATAAAGTAATATTTCCTTTATAAAAATCTGTCTCGTTGTACGCCATGTAGGCGCTTGGGGTAGTGATATATAGGTCATACTTATTCTTAACCTCGGCACTAGACCTCCATCAAGCCTCGGTCGCGTTTTACCACCGGGAAAGGACCCCGATACCCATTGGGCAGGAGACTAGATGGGCCCCAGAGGCTAGAGGAAAAATCCTGAGGATCGAACCCTGGTCGCCTGGTGTATATTAACTATACTGACTGAGCTATCCCCGCTCCTAATATATCATTTATTTCCAATTAAATAAAAGGACAAAAGTACAAATGCAAGCGTATAATTATTAACATCATCAGACTAATTCTGGGATACACTAATGCCAAAATATCTGAATCCTCCAATACATTATTGCCGCTTTAATAAAAGCATTTGTTTAATTCGGATAAATTTGCGTCAGGATAGGTGAGCTGACTGTAGCGCCTGAAAAAATTAACATCTGTGATTTCGAAGACAACAATACACAAAGTTAAGCTGCTAACGTGCAGATTTAGTTGAACTGCGTCATGTTAGGTTAGGGTGGGAGGTTTGGTAGCGTTAGACACAAGCATTTCCAAACGACCATCTGCGCATGCGCAGACCACAACGCGCAATGGCCAGCTGCTAACTAACTAGATGGCTTACCGAACCCGAAGGTTCATCACCGAATTAACCAAAGCCCTCCACCAGACCCTGTCCTGGGCCAACAAAATCCAGTCTCCTTCAACTCCTATCTCCCATAGATCCCGCCTGACATTATCCTCCCATCTACGTCTAGGTCTAAGGGAATTATGTCGTTGAATATGGTCAAATTGGGTCAGATTGGATTGGGTTAAATGAGAATAGTTGTACGCATGCGCAAATCACAATCTGCGCGTGCGCAGACAACAAAGCCGAATATTCAGCTGCTGAAGGCGCGTTCTCACGAATCAAGTTTAATTGACCGATTATAGTTGATCAACAAAAGTTGAATGAAATCTGTAGTGAGAACCTTTGTTTCAATAGAGTTGATCAACTTTTTAGTGGATCAAGAAAGGTTTGACCCAGTCAAACTTTATCGTTCAAGTGATGAGTCATCCGCCATTTGCTTTCAAGTTGAATCCTGTCTTGAAACGTGTGAACTTCAGTTGATTGTCAAGTTCGCTTTCAACTGGTCAAGCCACTCGTGCATGTGTTTTGTTTTTAGTTTTTTGTGTTGTGTTTTTAGTTAAGAAAATGAGCCTCAAGTGGTCTGAAAGTGTGATGCTAAAATTCTTAGAACTTTATCATAAGCATGATTGTCTTTGGAACAACCGACTGGATAAATATAAGAATAAAGATGCAAGAGAAAATGCTTTGGGTTCTATTGTCAAAGAAATGGAAATTGCTGATCTGAAGAACAAAATTAAGAGGATTAGAACGATGTATAAAAAAGAACATTCATTGGTTTGCAAATCAAAAAAAATGGAATGGGAACAGAGGAATCGATTTCTTCTTAATATCCATTACCTCACCCAAAAACGACGTTTCTTACGATTTTTGCTCATGTTAAATAAAATTGTTTTTAGTTCTTCTTTTAACAAAACAGTTACTATCCGTACAACTTCACGCACAACTGCTTTCGACGCCATTTTTAACTGAAACTGTTGATCAGTTTCTATTGAAATGTGTGAACAAAAACTGATTCAAGTCATATTCAACTTTTGTTGATCAACTATAATCGGTCAATTAAACTTGATTTGTGAGAACGCGCCTTTAGTGAAGATTTCGTTCAGTTTGGTCAAGTTGGAACAGGTTTGGTTAAGTTAGACGAGGTTAGTGATGTGCAAGAGCAAACAAACATCTCTGCATGTACAGACGACATTGACAAGGGGCAGATTTTGTTTAATTTTCTCATGCCGGGTTAAATGCTGTAAGATTAGATCACGTTAGTGGCGTACATGTGCAAACGAATATCTCGCATGCGCAGACGTCAGTTTGCAATATTCAGTTGCTCAGGGGCTGATGTTGAATTTCGTCAAGTTCGGTTAGTTTGTCTCATTTATAAGTCCAAATATTCTCCTGTATCTTAATTATTTTTTTAGTGTTCTGTCTGACGACAGGTCCGTATGAACAGGATCCTTCCATCCTTTTCTCGGACTGGGATCTGTTCATATACGTTCTTGGCAGATGATTCAGAAGTGGTTTGCCATTGCCTTCTTCTGTTTGTGAATGGAGTAATTGTTGGGATGCCACGGAGGAAAACTCCGTGTTGCCTAGACCACGGCCTTGCCCAACACAAGTTATAAATTCGGGCACCGCCGGGAATCGAACCCGAGACCCCAGGATTACAAGGCCAGCGTTCTAACCGCTAGACCACCGTGGCGGTCCAGTGATGTGCATGGAAAGCTAAAAAAAGGAAAAGTTGTCCCACTATGCGCCATGTAGGAGTTGGTTTAAGTTAGGTCAGGTTAGTGTCTGCCATGCTCAAGCGACCTTATTCCCATGCGCAGACTACAGCACGCAACGTTCAGCTCCTTAAAAAATCGTTTGCAAAACTAACTTACTTATTATCCTGCTTCAAATTATCCAGCATTATTTACGTAGGCAAACATGCTATTAAATAGTGAGCGAACACACGGGGACACATTTATTCTAGTGGTATAATTTTAAAATTAAAACTGGCTCACATTTCTACTCTGAAATAAACTTTCACAATTCACCATATAAGGTCGTCCTGTTTGTTAATCAATGATAACTTTACACCTTCCGAAGTTAACGTTAAACATCTCTCAAAATTCACACAGCATCAAACACAGGAACAAAATAACTGAACAGTCTGTGACTGTAGTCCAACATAATTTTTCTCAGCTTCTAGGGGGCATCCTTCACATCTTAAATTTTATGGGGATGGAGTGGGGTTCACACCCCCTTTTTAGTCTATGCAGTCTATTCTTTATGTCACCGCCCTTAAGAGAAGTACAGGGGCGGAGTCCAGGCACTCAAGAAAGCACCGAAATGCTGCCCTGGACCGCCCTGACACGACAGTAGCACTGATCTCTATTGGAATGCTGTCAACAGCTTTTGTTACGCGGCCCTCTAACAAGTCGGCAAACTTTTGTTGCGTTATTGCATGAACGCGTTCCTTTTATTATCTTCCTTAACCAAACCTCTCCCAATCCACCGACTATAAACGACGTCACTAAATTTCGTGGTTCAAGTGCACACACCCTCTTATCACGTGGCATGAAGTTCTCAGTACGTTTCTAACTCTGCTACGCTGCAAATTCTGAACTGTTTACATTCGCGTGGGTACCGCTGTCCGTATGCAACGTAATGCGATTTCTTTATGAGCTTGAAACATGCAGTTTGTTGACGGACTCTAGGAAAAATAGCACAGAGGTAATTTCAAACCAGTAGTGAAAAGCGCAGCGGTGCTCCGGCTTGCTGAAAGTAAACCAGAGCATAAATGCCGAGTGACGTATGTTCAATCCTCATTACAGATACAAATCAGACTGCAAATGTTAGTCCATGCTGAATTGTGACGCCGTGTGTTATTGAAGATGGTTACCAAGGTTTCGGAATAATATATCTCACTGAAGTATCAACCTGGTGATGAATGCTATTTATTAAGTTCTTCCGAAGCAAATAACGCGTAATGGCCTCGGGGAAAATCTGTGAAATTATTAAATGCGTAAAACGACTGATATTTTGCGTATTCTTTCATGTAACCGCATGTTTCGAACAATATTTTTACCCATAAAATTTTTAGATTAACATTAAATAGTACAATTCATTTTGAATTACGTGTATTCGACAATTTTATGCGTGAACTAAAAAGAGGTATACATTAGCAAAGGCTGATGAGAATAATGTGACGGAGAAATGTGGAGAAGTGAAAAATAAGGGACGAAGATAAAAAAATCAGTACCAAGAAACAAAAGAACTCCGTTTTTGTTGAATTTGAAAATAATTTTGTATTTTAAATATGTACAATCTGAAATATTTTAAATATTCCAAAATTATGATAAAATCCAACAGCAGTCCGGAGATATAACTCACTTTCCGACAATTCCTTTACAAAATCAGATACGATAACTCCACGAAACTGCCCCGTTAATGTGTAGGCATGTAATCTTTTCGTTATAAACAGATATTGCTTCACAACAAAATAGAAGCTTAGTTTTGTTGTATAAATACAGATCACTAAATGTCTATACTCATATGTCTATAGCATTTCAAGAACAACTCTTTAAGGAGTCGGAGAGCTATTTTAGGTAAGTAATCGCTACAAATAAAAAAAACTCATGTTCATGTATTTATTATGACATTGGTTTCGATTGTCGGTGGGTCGATATCATATCAGCCTTCGGAATTTTGAAAGTTGAATGACTTTAACAGATGTAAGTGATTAATTTTTTTCCCATCCAAACAATTTACAAAATATAAGAGATCCATACAAGGGTCTGCAAAACAAGGGCAGGATGTTACTAAATCTATGAGTTTTACATTTTATACCCCACGACCCTATAATTACCTAACTTTATAACCATTATCTCTGAAAAATCACAATTGTCGCCATAATCCTTGTATTAATAATGTGAGACTTAACAATTACAGAAGCACTAATAAAAGAAAATTTATTGTGAGAACACTTCCACGATTACAAAATTTTGTAATCTGTGGGTTCTCTCTTGACACACTGAACGAATTATAAGACAACTACAGAGATCATATAGCTTTATGGAGAGTCAATCTTATTATAAATTAATTTGGGAAGACTGACTGAAGAAAACCGCGAAATATGTTAAAATCGTCAGTATCCTGACTGAGATACGAACGTGGACCTCTCACACATGAAGAAATTATAATCACAATAATGTAACATGCCATTAAACATCTCGGTTATTGCAAAATGATCATCAATACTATAAACCTAACTGGCGAACATGAAATATAATATTATTATTGTGGGCAGTTCTATGTTCTAGATTAAATTTATTTAATTTTAAATAAATAAAAATTAAAAATACAGTTCTAAACATACAGAATGTCGTCCTATGAACTTCGTGTTTGACGAACTTACTAAGAATTACGATGTCTGAAAAGGAACTGAAATGTAACTTTGGACTGAACCCAGGCGGTTAGCAGGGTAGGGCAGTCGGCCATGGACTGAATTAATACGTTATATGAATATTTAGAAAAAAACATTTCATTGCGAAAATATGGAAAGAGAATATTTTTGTCTGACGGAAAAATAAAACATGTTATTTACTGATGCGATGACATAACAGAACTTTTCTTAAGACATGTTTCAAAATTTGGCAGGTCTGAAAGTATAATGAAATAACAACAAACACAAATAAAACAAAAATTCTAAATTAATAGGACTAACATCGCTGCTTTTGACAGTGTATCCAATTGAATTAATGCAGTTCAGTGTCAAATGCTCTAACCTTGTAAATGATGGCCTGCGGGGTTCTCTGCAGTCACTCCTCCCTCTCAGAACGAAATATTACTAAACTTAATAGGCTTTTGCGCAAACGGGTGTCGCAGATGTGTAAAACTCGTTCCGCATTAAAATTAATAGTGGAACAATTTTATATGAACATATCTGTTCATAACACGAAAAGTATGACCTCTAAACGGACGGGGTCAGGTGTCAAATCCGAGGAATATCATCTAAGCAAAAACAATATATTAAATATGTACGTCGTCTTAGAGGTCCAAATGGTGATACTGATTCAGAACACTAAATACAAAAGGGCATTCATATAAATGGAAAAATACGTATCTTTATAAAACAATATTCGTAAGTAAAATTAAAAATATGCAAAAAAATGTTCAACGTTTGGTAGTGACATGCGTATTGGGTAAAAAGACATAAGGAGATAGAATAAGATATTTGAACACTCACGGTCACATATACACGGGCAGATAAAATATAAAAATGTGAAGAGAGTTTCAAGGGTGACACAGAAATTAAATCGCCTTAGGAAGAACTCATATGAAGGATGAAGCTATAATTGAACGTCACTCAAAAACACTGACAAATAAGTTATATAGTGCAAAAAAAATACATCAGAACAGCGACCTCCAACTTCCCCAACTCACGGATCGTTTTCCGGAGACCAGTATCCGACGTCTTACATCACACAGCGCAAACAATCTTCAAACCTAATTAGGTCTATTATTATCTGTCTCAACTTGTTTATTTACAGTATAGAACTAAACGAGGTGAGATTTCAGGTTCTTACGACGGTGAGTCTAAAGATGACTCTTTTGTGATTCTGCGCCAAGCAGACTGATAATCGCCCTAAATGTTTGAGGCAGTAAACACTTCCGAAACGTCGGTAAACTTCTATCACACTACATGGCGCAACATCCCAGAAGGCATTCATCAGTAGAAGTCAAATACTTTATTTAAAATTGAGAATTCTGAAACAAAATTACACACAAATTTACAGTAAATAATTTAAGATATACACATTTGGAAAGAACCGTAATCCTTAATGAATTATCTAAAAAAAACAACAACTGTGGTTCGCGAACCACCAGTTAGAAAACTGCATTAGATCTACGGCAACAAATATGTCTTACGCGCTGAGAGAGTTGTTTAACAACCCATGGGACTTTATATGGCAAATTTTAATGGGAATTTTTCTTTGCAATAGTAAGAAAAATCAAGTCAAACTGGGCCAAAATTTTTATCAGATGTAATTTTAACACATAAGTTGGTTTACCATGGACAACTAGTAGTCCTATCATAATAGATTACGTAATGAATTGCTTATTAAACAGAGCCTGAGGAAGGCACAAAACCGACTGCAACTTGTAGTTTGCTGTTACAAACAAATAATGTAACGTGTAAGATTTGAGGTTTTCCCAGCGGTGAGTATGAAGATTTATGTCTTCTGGGTGGCTTATGGAACCCGAAAGTTCATCACCGAATTAACCAAAGCCCTCCACCGGACCCTGTCCTGGGCCAACAAAATCCAGTTTCCTTCAACTCCTATCTCCCATAGATCCCGGCTGAGATTATCCTCCCATCTATGTCTAGGTCTCCCCTGAGGTCTCTTCCCCCCAGGCTTCCCAACCAATACTTGATGCACACCTCTTCTTCCATCCATGCTCGCTACATGCCCCGCCCATCTCATTCATCATTATGTAGTTTTCTCCACGCCCCATCGTCTTCTCTCCTAGGCCCAAATATCCTCCTCAACACCCTGTTCTCAAACACCTGCAATCTGCGTTCCTCCCTCAGAGTGCGAGACCATGTTTCGCAACCATACAAAACAACAGGAAAAATTATTGTTTTATTTACTTTAATTTTCAGGTTCTTAGAAATCAGACAGGACGACAAAATATTTTTAACTTAGAAGTAGTGAGCATTTCCGGAATTTAGTCTCTTCCTAACTTCCTCATGAGTGTCATTTTGATTTGTTATTGTTGTTCCCAAATATTTGAATTTTGTAACCCTTTCAAAGGATTTATTAGCCACCCTAAGATAATTTTGCCCGCCTGTCTGCTGATGACGAGATACTAATATGTATTTGGTTTTCTCTGTGTTTACTTCTAAATCAGCTTCCGTACTGCAGTCAATTAGAGCTTCTATGTTTCCCTTTATGTTATTTAATGTTATCCCCCAATATATAACAGTAGCATAGACCAGAAGCTGATGTGTCCCATTCAATTTCAGTTCCACCCGGTTTTCTTGGATCTTCCTAATAGTGTATTCTAAAGGAAAGCTGAAAAGCAATGGCGATAAAGCATCTTCTTGCTTTAGACCATTTTGAATTTGAAACGTGTCAGACAAATGTTAACCTTTTCGGACTTTACTATACGATTTATTTAAACACGTTTTTAATAAGCCTAACTAGTTCAATGGTTATTCCAAACTCGATGAGAATATTGTACAATTTTTATTTCCTGACTAAATCACAGGATTTCATAAGTATTGTCTTATTTAACTCCCTCTGGCGAATAAAAAAAGATCAGTAGCTAACCTATTACGTACAAACCCGCACTGATGATCCCCAATAATTTCGTCTACCTTCAGAGGAAGACGCTGGGTAAAATTTTGTATGAAGATAACAGAAAAATCATATTATTTTATCATTGTTATCCCTATACCTAACATCTACACCGATATCCAAACCCTGGGCAGTTTTCGGGTTTTAACTGTAATAACAAATTAAAATACATAAATTCGCAATATTCAATGAAAGCGCTAAACATGTTTCTGTTCACGTAACAATTCCTCGTGGCAAGAAAACAGCTAAGGCAATCGGCTGAAACCCGTATGCATACATAATACTTATTTACCCGTTCAATACAAAAAAGAGGCGTGCCAACATTGTACTCACCGGCAACAGTCCTGGAGACATTGTCTTAGCTGTATCCGATCATAATAACAGACACAACCGGAATGTTAGGACGCATGGCGTCCTTCTGCGACTCCTTCGTCCGTTTAATACCCTCTTCCTACAATAAACGACGACGCCATGAACAAAATACACAAACACTAAAACAAGCAATTCAAGACACGGGTTTTATCACTACACTGCGCTATGACCGTTCAGGGTCGAACTCTAGCGAAGACTAAAACAGCTATCCTGGCAGTCAGAGACCTCTGCTGCCCAGATGAAGAAACCGAGCAGGCCGTGACGTCAGGATCAATAAAATAAGGGTAGATGGGAAACGAGGAACGCGAAACTTAATTTGTTCAACAGGTACATTCACCAGAACGGATATTTTTGCGTGAATGACGTTTTCCTTTCCGAACCTAGTTACTACTTAAGTTGTTTGCGGTGATAAGATCCACGCGAGCAGGTGATTTGTAGTTAGATTGTCAAATTTATCTTATGCCAACGAGAGAGGTACACTTCTATGTGTACATGTGTATTCAACGTCTCGTCCAACGAATGTCACTCGAATTCAGTGTTATTTTTTCCAGTGCCGACTTCTGAAATACAACCCCCATGCTCATTGCTTGCTTTATAAACGATATTTCGAATTTTATAAGGCACAAGACCACTATCTGGTGGATTATCACGATTTAACTAACTCTGTAGAGCAACAAAGCCCTTCTTGAAAAGTAATAGTAGTGCGTGCAGATAGTTAAGAAATTCCTCTCATTTTATGAAAACCAAAAGTTAATTACAGTGTTTAAAAGATCCCACCACTGGACCCCATCTTGAGCCAGATTAATCTGGTCCATTGTTCTCTTCAGGTTTCAGACTCAAATTTTACATGTCAGGAAAGTGACTAGCTTTAGGCTTGAGGACAGTGATTCGATTCCCAGTAGGAAGAAGGATCTTCTTTTAGCCACCTTCCCGAGATAGGCTCCGGTATACACAAAGGATTCTTTCTGCGGGATTAAAACAACTGGAACGTACGTTCACCATCATCACCTTCCCTAATGCCGACATTAAGAATCCGTGAATGTAATTGTAACCTCAATAAGCGTGCAACAAAATTGCGTGTCATGTTTCTACTTTCATTAATTAAGTCATCAATCTACTCATTTATGCATTTAAGTTCAAAACCTTGTATTATTTGGCGGAATAATTATCAACTGGTGAATGAATACCCTGCGATATTTAGTTGTTTGCTTAGCTTTATAGTCAGCTGATTATTGTGTTTGCCAGTCAGTTAGTCCAGTTGTTAAGGCCGTCCGATCGCGAATTATGGTCATAATTTTAAGTTACGTCAAGTCTGACAGGCGATACAAAGAATTCCAACCAATGAACAAATAATTTAGTCACATAATATTATCCCTATTACAGTCATAGATTTCCTGGAAGTGCATCATCACGCAGCAAATTATCGAACAACTTTTTTTATGAAATATTTAGGCTGGTGGAACTATCCAGTCAAGATAACACATGCAACACCCTCTATTGTGCACATGTTAAAACACTAATTTCCTTTTTGACTCTGCTAGCAAGAGTTTTGACTGGTTTGTGAATCATTGTCAGAATTGATTCATCCATATTATAAATCCTTGCTGATGAATATTTTCTTTTTCTAACATTTCAACAAGCAAAAACGAATCTTCTGCACTTGTGGTCCACTGAATTCTTACACACGAACTGAGGAGGTTGTTGGTTCAGATAAAGAGAAATTTATGGATCTCTCTTCCTAAAACCAACTAGCCAGTTCCACTCTTTATTCTCATTCCTTTCAATCTGTGCCCACTACACGTTAAATTAAAATAATGCGATTAATATAGCTGTAAAGTGTAATTTTACCACGCTGTCATTTTAGGTTAGTTTCCCCTATATGCACGGTACAAATGTCTGCGTCATCATACGAGCCATCGATAAATGTATTTTTGTCGAGGTTTCCACAGCAGTGAAAATATGCATTGTGATCTTCTGGGTTGAGACGTCATGTTTTGTAGGTTGTTACCGACGTTTTGGAGGAACTTCTACTATATGCCGTGCAGTCCTATGAGGGATTGTCGGCATTCTGCTAAAAGGTTTCTTTTCACTTGCAAGACTGCATGCCACCATTACTCCAGAAACACAATCCACATTTAGAAATGTAGTTTATGAGTATTTCAGTAGCACTGTATTTTGGCTATGCATGGATTATGAAATGCATACATCATTCACTTACTCGCTTGATAATATATTATTTACTTATTCCTTTTTCTGATTAACTCCATGATCAACCTTCACTCACTTATTCATCCATCTATTCATTTATGTATTCACCGTTCCATTATTTCACTCATTAAACAATTCTCATTAATTTCTCGAACTGTTAATTAATTTGCAGTTTGTTTATTCATGCATCTAGTCATATCATAGTTCACCCATTCAATTCCTTTTCCATTAATTTACTCATTCATCATGACATGCACCTTCTGCTGTCAAAACAGCATGTTTAAAATAAAAAATCAATCATAATTTCATCACTAAAGAAGTTAGGATTTTGAATTTTATCCCAAGATCTTAGGCCTATTATGGTTGTCTTTTTCAGAAAATGACAAGTTACCCCCACCCCCCTTGGAATTACGAACTAGCAAGAAAACATTCTCACAGATCTGTTAATAGATCAACTGACCATCTAAATATCCTAAAAAGACACCATATTACTCTTCATTACCTGCATTATTTCAGAGGAATGTTAAAATATGGTAATATATAGTACAGCAGTTTCTTGAACAAATTTTCTGTGCAATTTTGAAGTCACATTACATAAATCTATAAGTTGAATACTCTACAAAATCAGACATTTCTTACTGCTTTACACTGAAGGTGACAAAATAGGCATCCATCTGCAGGCATAAGAACATTCAAGAATGGATAAATTGGTTTTCATTAAATTTTAAATTGGGTTATTTTATGAAAACTTAGATCCATTTCAATTTTCACCTATTGTTTCCTCACATATAAAAATAAGTTGAATTTTCTAGCTTTTGCCTTGAATTATTAGGCTAGATATTTGGATTTTCATGAAGTAAATAAAATTCACTGCCCTTCACACCAAATTATTCAAGTGCCACTGCCTTATAATTTCTGTAATGAGTACCATTAACATTTGGAAGCAAAGTCCATTTCTTGCCACACTTTTATCTGCTGGAGAAACCACACTTCAAGAGCTGTCTGCAGGGACATAGATATTATAGTGTGAAGGTCAAAGGTCACTCACCCCAAACATCTGGGATGCCATTAGCACCTTCCTTGAGGGAAAAACATCAAATCCTGGAGAAGATACCAAAAACTCCTAATGTCTATTTTTCCCCCAGATGGACGTAGAGGGTGTCAACAAATGGATTTTTCTTTAGAGATTTCAAAGTAGACCCAAGCAACAAACTTGAGGATACCGATTGTCGACACAGGCGTGCCTGTAGATGTCCAGCAAACCCATACTCTTCTTCCTAGACGTCCCATTATCATTTCTGAAGACGAAGGTTTGATTCATTGCATCATTTAATGGCAGTGCATTATCTGGTTACATGATGCAGCATACAATCAGAAACTGTAATATGGCTGTGAATTATGAAGGGTAGGAAGTCACTATAGACTGTTTTTAAGAAGCTACCATCCCAGCATTTACCTGGTGGCAATGAGGAAAATATATGAAACCTTAATCATAACCAGACATTTTCCAGCTGTAATTAAAACTGAGGACATCAGGACACATTTTACTAACCACTACAATGCAATATTTGGTTAAAAATAAATTTAAACTTAACCCCATGTTTACTACTGTAGTGTCATACTTCAAAATGCCTAGACAAGCAAGTCCTGCTATCACATAGCAGCTAATCTGTACTGGCAGTCATATTAGACGGCATATAATAAATCAATGCAGCTCAAGCGATTCATAAAAGCATTCCCATGAACCCTGTACAGTCCACACATTCATTAATACTATAGAGAGAACAATTATGAAGATGGCTTCCTTCTGGATTGTAATGCCATGTCTGGTAGAAGTTTACTGTCATTTCATACATCCTCGCCATCTCCCTGAAACATCGATAAACTTCTACCACACCAAACGGTCCTACAACCCAGAAGCCAATCTTCGTACTCACCGCACTGAGAATCACAAAACCTAAGAACAATTATGTTATGAAAGGAGATAAAAGGGTTAAGGTTTCACATTAACTCACCTGTTTCACACTGTAAACTGCCTGTACTTCACATTAATTTTAGTTAAAAAGCCAGTTTTATTGTACAATTAACAAAGAATAGAGGGGGGTCTAAAAAACTGTACATTGTCATATAAACATTTAAACATAATAATGAGAACTCATCCTATGTACACAATGTCTTACAATTTGCAGTACAAAAATTACAGAAACATTCAGTAAAAAATAAATATGTTCATAACATTCATTCTAAGATCACATGGATGAGTATTCTGAGATATTACTCCCACATTGTTTGTTGATGTCATCACATCACTTGCACATTTTTTAACTTCTCAATATGTACAATGTTAACACCTTAAGATGATTATCAGAATTTGTGCAATTCTTTGTTCTGAACACTATTTTTGTGAAAAGGTATGCATTTTGGCACCATTGTCCTCATTTTTAATGTTTATAAGGTTCCAACCACAATTAGTGATAAAACATAAAAGTGTCAACGAAAGAAAAGTTAGGATAACCTGGGTATATGACAGTAAACAACCCTTTGTCACACCACTTAAATTCACTTTATCCTACATTATCAGACCGCTCAGTTTAGTCCTTTTTACCTTATATTATCTGAAGTGCAGCAGAGGACATTTAATTTCATTACATCAGGTACAGCAAAGGGATAACCACTTGCTTAGATATTATCAGATTTTTTGTATATGATCTTTATTTTCATCATTTAATTTATTTCACTGGCTCTCTCTACAATTTTTTAGTCAAATTCAGATTTTAAAATATGAAATGAGGTATCGTAGTTCCTAGTAAGTTATACAACTACAATTTTAGTGTCTTTTGATGCAACAATTTGTACCGCCAAAATAAGGAATATTCATCATGTATGAACCTAACCTAACCTATTCATTTCATCACATGTCTGTCTACTGATGTTTTGGCCATACTTTCCAGAATTTGATTCAATGATGGAAACTGAGGACTAAGTGGCATTATTATATACCCTTAATTCCAAAATGTTTAGAATTAAATAAACGGTAAAGGTAAACTTGCCCATGCTAAAACTCCATGTAATGAAAACATACCAAGGAAAAGTAGAAAATCCATGCACTCACAATTTCATCACCAGATGGAATGAGGTCAGTATCACACTCCATGGAGAAAGAACTTCCAGTACCATGTGGACAGATGGGTGGAAAAGAGAAACATCTCTGTCCCTCATCATCCACCCTGCAGCCAGTCAGTTTCTTATTTGAGCTATCTTAACTCCACTAGAAAACAACACTGACAAATTTCCAGTGCAGGCTTACCAATTAAGCATTTTAGGGCAGTGCCTCACCGAAAACAGAAACTCAGATATTATAATTTATGTATGTAGATGGTATATACACTTGCAAATATGCATGAATATAAAATAGAAATGATGAGACATTCATAAAACATGTTTGTAATTTAATGTCCCCAATATCTGAAAAGTAGCTGCTTTCAGTTGCACCCTTGTTACGCTAACATGTCAAAGAACAAGTGCCCCAGCTGAGGAAATAGTTCATAGGTAAGATGGGTGTCTGGAGAGAAATCTTGCAAGACAGGGCACTTTTCGCTAAGACCCTACCTCCCCTAATAGGAAAGGAGTCTAACCAATGGAGGAAAATAACTTTCAGCCACTCAGGTAAATAAGCATTTAACACTTCCATCCATTCATATGAAGTTTCTACCACTCTTCATTTACCATTAAGACCCATACCACTATTTAAAAGTGTGCTGGATAATTTTGTGGAAAATACAGCTTAACATTCACAGGATATTATAATGACAAAATTCTTGGTAGCAAAATCAATTTCATTGATGCTGTAACCTCTGATACTTGCATTTTATGACATTAAGACATACTAAAATTTCACGATTTTATTTTACATTTTGATGTAGAAGTGTCCCACCAGAAAGGAAAAAGACATGAGCTGCCACTGCAAATTTCAAGTAGGAGTTCTGAAACACCAGAACAATGGGTCCTATCCTTATCTCTTAATTAAACAAATGAGCGCACTTTCAACAATATCAGCTGACTTTTTAAAACTTTTGGACTCATATACATAACGCAACATGAAACTTGTATCAAACAGCTTCCAAGCTACTTCCAAGAAAATAAACTAATGCCTGCCTTTTAATTCTTGAAATTTAAAAATTTAACCACACACCATTCTGCATTTAAAGATTATAACTAAAGACCTTCCCATCATTTCGTTTTAACTTTTACAGTCCCTTTTCAATTTCCCCTTTATGCCTCTTTAAATTTAGTGCTGAAATCTGTTGTATGCTAGGGAAAACTGAAATTAAAATTCTAGAGTCTTGTATTATCACATCATGTGAATGAATCCACATTTCCAGATCATTAGGATTTGAAGTTTTTCATAGCTGTGAGTATGAAGATGGCTGTCTTCTGGGATGTAGCACCATGTAGTCTCATAGAAGTTTATTGGTGTTTCAGAGGTCCTTGCTGCCTCCATCATCAGGAAGCAAGGATATCTCACACATTGGTAAACATCTACCAGACTACATGGTGCTACAACCCAGAAGACAGCCATCTTCACATTTCCATATATTAAAGACAGATGTCTTTAGGTAACAGTAATCACATGAAATCTTCTTACTACCTATGCTATGATATGCTGTGCGATGTTATGATATGGTTTACTCCCACTAGTTAATAAACAAAGTTTTAAGATTGTCTCATTTGTTTTGTGTGATACAAAATTTATTTTCAGCTTTTTGAAACATTTTGTAGCTTAAGTGCGTCATGTTTGTGTTGAAATCGAATATATATTTATTATCTCAGTCTATAAACAAACGTATTTAAAATGTTGTTGTTAAAATTTATATAACACTATAACATCTGTAGTATATAATATTACAATAAGTTATATTATGTTATATTATGGCGCTTTTATCGTAGTATGATGTTATATTTATTATGGCGCTTATTAATCTCAGAAGTAGTCAACTAGGATTACAAGTAGCCTGCCTTCATTAACGACATGGAATACGTTTTATGTGCATTGTGATACTTGTCAGAGTGCTGTAGGAATGTTTCCTTATCCAGCCAAGTGAAAATACAGTACAGTATGTTTGTGTAGGTAGAAGGTTTTATTGTGGATCGCTATTTGTTGGTGACTGCAGACAACAGTTCTCTCACATGTGTGTGATGTTTTGATTCCATTCTGTTCTGTCGTGTGGTCCAACCGACTTCTCTCCATAATTAATATTTCCAGTTTCAGTAAGATGGATGTCGTTTATATTGAGGAACGAGAAGCCGTACAAAAGAAAACATTTGCCAAGTGGATTAATTCACAGCTGCTGAAGAGCTCAGAACCTCCAATCGCTGACCTGTTTGTAGATCTGCAGGATGGTAACCGCCTGTTGTAACTTCTGGAGTTGCTCACAGGAAAACAATACAAACGAGAGAAGGGTAATATGAGAGTACATCATTTAAACAATGTCAGCAAAGCACTGCAGATCTTGGAGCAAAACAATAAAATGAACGTCTAACTACAGACATGAAGAGCATTATTGAAGACAGAAAAATCTACAAATACACCTATAAATCAATAAATGCATTGCATTGAAATATATAATAGTTTTAAAAAGATAAAAACGACGATATAAACCTGAAGATGATGTCTAAAACATCGAAACATGTCGTGCAATAATTAATAAGCGCCATAATAAATATAACATCATACTACGATAAAAGCGCCATAATATAACATAATATAACTTATTGTAATATTATATACTACAGATGTTATAGTGTTATATAAATTTTAACAACAACATTTTAAATACGTTTGTGTATAAATATATATTCGATTTTTGAAACATGTCTACTGTCTACAAAGCAGCTCAAGTAAAGACGTTCATAAAATGTGCCAATATCATAATGAAAAGGCTTCTGTGGCACAGATGCCACAGTTATATTATTCTTCATTTCACAGTACACATGAACATGACTGAACAACTATTTCAATATAACCCGTCCAGTTTAAAACTTACACTTATTTTATGGAAATAATTGCCAGGTTCAAATGAAAAATGCTCTTTAAATGTGCTACATTCTTTCCCAACACTATCTACTTTTAAAGATGGTTACTGAACCTACCAAGGGAGACAGTTTTAAAAAGAAACCAGACAAAATAAGACCCTCGGTTACAAAGTTGAAGAATTAAGCCTATGATGCAACTTGATATAAAAGTGGTCTAGGTACAGCCTTATAAACAACAGTGGTAGTTGGATCATCATTACTATGACTAGCTTGGTTGTTTTTTATAACTGATGCAAAAACATAACCAAGAAAGCCGTGGTATTAAGATTAAATGTGCCAATATTTGTACATTAAATCGTGGAGTTTTAATCCATGAGAAAAAGTAACTCGGCCATAAGTTCATATAAAACACACAGGAACGAGTATCACACTCATCAAAATACAAAAAAGTTTCTTAAAAACATATACTGACAAATCCAGCAGACATAGCATGGTGAATGTTGGATGCTCTGACCTGGAATTACACTTATACCTCCTCTATCACCAGGATTCGTTGCAGAAATACCAATAACAATTCACTTGATTTACCTCATAACAACATTACTGAACTTCATGTTGCAAGAGGAGACTTCTTGGTAGGTTTGGCTCTACCAGGAGCTACAACATCCAATGGATTACACCTCTTAGGTCTCAGAATAAAATTTAGATTAAAAGCTGTGTTGACAGCATAGTAAACATTTGCATTTGGTGGAAGAACCAGTTCTGAAAAAAGAAAAATTACATAAACCAGTGGATTCACTACTTCATACACTTATTGTTTATTTAACTATAATGAAGATGCTGTATTGACTTATCTGTTATATGACAAAACTAAAAATGCTTACTTTTATTAACATTACTTCTGCTATCACAGAACAAACCAAGTATATGTTCACTCTTATCATCAGAATACAGAATCTGTAATCTGCATCTAATATTGGTATAGTGATCAAATTAAGGAGGATAAGTGAGTGGGAATATAACACAGGGAAAATAATGAATATAAACATAATTTTTGTTAGAAAACCTAAAGAAAATATACCATTTTGGAGAAATAATTAAATATGGCACAATAACATTAAAATTAATCTTAGAAAAATAGAGTATAAATTAATAGCCCAAATTCAAACGGCTCAGGGACTCATGGTGGACTTCTGTGAACACAGAAAAATTTGAGTTCAATACAAAAAAGGAAATTTATTGACTAACTCAACAACCTTGAAATTTTCAAGAAAGATTCTGCATCATATAGTAAATGGACAAGAAGAATTTTTTAAGCACTGTTCATCTATCCTTTCTACATTAAAATTTAAAATAGGAATGTGTTTTAATAATATCAGAACCATGTCCATAAAAAATTATATTCTACCAGAAGTGTGATAAACATGTGAGGATGTAATGAGATAAAAAGCTGGACTTATAAAATGCAGACTATCACAATGAAATACAAACACATGTTGCTTGCTATGATTACCAGTGTATTTTACAATATTCCTCTAAACAAGACTATTTTTGAACATAATAAAGTTCCATTTTTGATTAAGGTTGGTAGGCAATTTCCTGCTACTGTGATTCTTGAACCAACCAGCAGATGCCTAAGAACCTGGTTTTTGTTACATGCCAGATCAGAAATTGTGAAGTTAATTTATTTCTTAACTACATGTTACACATCATGACGAACAAAAAATTATCTCTGTACGTTAAACAGGAACACAGGAAAAGAAATTTATGAAAACAGAGAAAAGTCACTCAAGTTTTCTGAGGATTACAGGAGTGACCCCTCTATACATGATATCACTTTCACAGATACTGTTAGACAAGCTGGAAGATAAATAATGAAAATGATCACAAAATCTGCAAGTTATATATTGCATGTTATGTCTGTATGAAGGATACACTTTACAGTGCATATTACTGTAAAGTGGGCAGCTTTTGCACATACCAAGCTGCCTAGGTGTGAATGTGTTTAAATGACAACTCAGTATGAGGTTCTTGTGGTGGAAAGCAAGAGGAGGGCTGTCTTCTGGATTGAACTTCCATGCAGACTGGCAGAAGTTTACTGATGTTACAGTAAGCATCTCTGAAACATCAGTAAACTTCTACCAGACTATACAATGCTATAACCAGAAGACAGCCATCGTCAAATAAGAACTTTGATGCAGAAAACTACTAACTCTTGCTGAAATATTAAACCACAGCTTATTTAAGATCGGACATTAGGAAGAATCATTTCTCTTCGCCTACCTTTATCAGGCAAAACCTGGGCTAATGTGTAGCTATCTGGATTTCCCTCCAAACCAAGTTTCAACATTGCATTACGAATGACTTGTGGAGTTCGCTCATTGTTGCTCAACATGATGCTCTTGTAAAGCACAATACCTGCAAAGAAGGTCCATAATAACAGCAAACTGGTACAGAGTACCAGCAAAAGCAAACAGTTTGACAGTTTGTATGATGGATTAAAATTCATAATTCAGTTAAATACAGCAGATTCCCAATAATCCAGTGTCTTACTGCCAGACCACAAGGTTCTCCACATACCATCTTTCCACTGTTGACCATTCATAAGCTATGTCACAATAACTGCTTCATACATTCTGAGTACTACTGTCCACAGATCACGAGAAAAACCCTGCTGACGGAAGTCGTTTCTGGTGCGGTGCGGGGGGAATGTTACTTATCAGCTGGACTAGAGGGCTGCTATTGGTGGGAAGTGTGATACGTCAGAGTTTTACACTACTACACACAGACTGAAAACATCAAGCCGTCAAGAGTAGCGTGTAGTGAGTGCACCTCTAATGTGTTCTGCGGGTGTTGCGATAATATTCTAGATTAAATCACTATGCCGCTGTGAGGTAATCTTAAAGCTGTACCTATTAGAAGACATGAAAGCCTGTTTGTTGTTCGTTCAGTGATTATTGAACGAATGCTTTTAGGATCGGTCGTCACTCACCGCGAAATCTTTCGCATGCGTGTATATCGAATTCCTAGCAGGGATTTTCTCCTGATCTGTGGACTGTAGGTACACACAATGGCACAACCTGTGTGCACTGCAGTATGACTATGCATGACTGCCTGACCATAACTCTTCAAACATAAAGCAATGCCAATAACTGACATTTATACCAATCCTAGATAGTCAAAGTTCAAAATATCTTATGTCTCATTTCCACTACTCAACATGACATTAAACTAGCTAACAATATAGCAGAGTCCCTCATGAGAAGCTGATAGTTACTCGGCCAGTTAAGAAATCCCCCTCCTTTCATGGAATGCTACATTCTTTATTGTTTCACAACAGCTTGTTACTGGACCCTACTTGAGCCATATGAATCTAGCCCATTACTTCACACTGTTTCTTTAAGATCCATTTAATGCAGTATTATACATAACTAACTAACTAGATGGCTTAGGGAACCTGAAGGTTCTTCACTGAATTAACCAAAGCCCTCCATCAGTCCCTGTCCTGGGGCTGCAAAATCCAATTGCCTTCAACTCGTATAACACAGATCCTGCTTGATATTATCCTCCCATCTACGTCTAAGTCTCCCCAGTGGTCTCTTCCCCTCAGGCTTCCTGACCAATACCTGGTGCACACCTCTTGTCCCATCCATGCGCGCTACATGCTCCACCCATCTCATTCTTCTTGACTTAATCACCCTGACAATACTGGGGGAGGAGTACAAATTTTTAATCTCATCATTATGCAGTATTCTCCATACTCCAACCTCTTCTCTCCTAGGCTCAAATATCATCCTCAACACCCTCTTTTTAAACACCTGCAATCTATGTTCCTCCCTCAAAGCAGTATTATACGTGCATTCCATAAATATTCTCCTCTTTCCCACATTACATAAAGAGTACAAATTATGAAATTTCTCATTTGTACCTGTAATTCAGACTAACATATTTATAAGTACCACAGACATCAGTATCTCCTTTTTTAAATAATGGTATTACTATAGCTTTTGCCAGTTTTTAGGAGTTTCCATGTAGAATTTTATTTTAAAATGTCAAAATTCTCTTTCTGAAAACAATGCCTTAATATTTAAATAATTCAATACTGATATTATCCTCTCCAGATGTATTCTCATTTATACAGTCTGCAAGGACACAGTTTAATTCATCAAGAGTCAGGTCTTCAGTGTTGACTGTTGGTAGAAATTGGAAGATTTGGAACAGAAT
>NW_019059949.1:142433-183487 GCF_000696155.1 Zootermopsis nevadensis | reverse complement strand
ATGCCATAAATGAGCCGGGATAGCTCAGTCAGTATAGTGACTAGCTACGGGCTGGATGACCGGGGTTCAATCCCCGACAGGGGCAGAGGATTTTTCCTTTAGCCTCTGCGTCCAGACTGGCTCTGGGTCCCACCCAGCCTCCTCTACAATGGGTACAGGGGTCCTTTCAAAATTTTATGGTGGAGTCTGAAAATATCAATATATCCTACCATTACCGTTTAATGTAGGGTGAAATATTACTTGTAATGGTTGTAACCAATCATTGTTAAGTTTTTAATTTTATGACAACAAATATTTATATTTCAGTTATACAGCTCTAATTTCCAAATAATTAATCACAACAACTGTATAATCACTTCCCAACGTATAGCTATATTAGTTGCACATGCTCAACAGTTCTGCACCGTAATGCAATGAAAAGGAGCCTTGTAAAGGCATCACAAAGTAAGAGGGTGGTAAATGCACTCACCATCTGTCTCAACAGAGCTTGTCTCAACTGTAACACGAATAATGTAGAAGTCGTGTTGAGGTTTTGACGCTGGTGACTGTCCAGGCACAGTTAATGTCCGACTGGCAGTGCTGTTAGCCGCAGATGTGTTAGTATTGCTGCTGCTCATTGATGCATCTAAAG
This sequence comes from Zootermopsis nevadensis, assembly GCF_000696155.1. The sequence goes on along the minus strand of NW_019059949.1, from coordinate 182,856 downwards.
ATGGAAGTGACGAACTACTTGAAGATGATGACATTTGTGATGGAGATGCCTGCAAGACAGAGGTAAACAAACATGTAAGGAGAACTGCACACTCCAGTAATGATCAATGCACATCCTATTTGTGTCCAACTTAAGAAAGAAAAAATCAGTCAATTAACTCTCTGTTAACAGAATTGGAAGATGTAATAACAAGGCTGGCTACTGGACATGATCTTGAGCCAGTTCCATTCACGTCCACCTTGCACAGCTGTAACGATGAAGTTGAATGTCTTCTGAGTTGTTGTACCATGTAGACTGGTAGAAGGTTACTGGCATTTTGGAGGTGTCTGCTGTCTCCATCGTGAGGGTAATCTCACTTTGATGATGGAGGTGGTAAGCACATTCTTAAATGTGAGTAAAATTATACCAGACTAAAAGGCACAACAGCCCAGAAGCAGTTTTCTTCATACTTGCCACTGCAAGAACCTCAAATCTCAGCCATCATAATGTTTACTTTACACTGTACACACAATTTACTTTAAGGTATGTTGCATGTGCTTCTCGGACATGATTTGCTGTCATCACGTTGCAGTTACTAGTATGAAATCAAAAGATACAAAGAGGGACAGCCTCCAATGGCATGACTTTCTTACATTGTTTCATAAATATCTATCCAGATGTTAAAACATTGTTAATCAAGAGCATACAGATGACTGAAGAGATGAATTGACACATGCACAATACCAGAAATTTATTTCATATAAAAGATGCAAAATATGCTAGAAATTCAATATTAAGTGCAATTTCCACATTTTGCTAGATGTCACACCTATTTCCAAGTGTGTAAGTAAAACAACAACACGTACTGCACATAGTAATGAAGCAGTATTTTATTGCTCCACCATGATACTCACCTTTCTGTCCAGCGAGTTGTGTGGTGAGGAGGGGAGGCTGTCGAGGTCACAATAAAACTGACTGCTAGAGCTGCTCGATGTGCTTGCAATAGAGTCATTCTTACGGTGACCCAACCTGTAATGCAGATATTCCCATTTACATACTGTATAAACTAATTCCCAGACAAGAAGTAATCCCTACATTAATAACACAAGTTCTCCTTGTGCTTAACAAGACCCTTGAGATGTATGGATGTGTGGAGATAAGTGTAAGCATTCTTCATGTCTTGAAGTAAGAGCTTCCAGTGCCCATTGCATAGGAAGCTAGGTGAGCCTTAGCGCTGGTGTGGCAAAAAGAAAAGTCCACAGCATCAGTTGTGCAAAAGATCCAGCCATGTCCAAAACCATTTGTGATAATTTTTATTGTGTTAATGAATACAGTGAGAGTCTGTAGGTAACTCAACCCACTACTTTTTAGCTATCTGTGATTACTTCTTCAACATATTCACAACTGCCCTCCATACTCCAATCAGTATTTAAGCAAAACTGACCCTGCTCGCCTCTTGTGTCTCAGCTCCCTAGTGGTGCCAGCACTGCCTTGCCCCTGACCTGGTACAGGTGCCTCTATCATACATGAGAGTTCATATGCTTCACGGTCATCAAGCACAAGAATGGAGTCAAACCAGCGGTCAAATGCTGGGTCATCAGGTAAGTTATATGCATTTGCAGCCCCCTGCAGAAGCTTAATCTGCAACAGGAATATCACAGAGCTCATTACAATATGAAACTTTTGTTTTAAATAACTTTAAGTAGATACAAGTCTAAATAGATCTGCAATAATAAATTTGTATATGCAATGTAATAAAATTGATTACTGATTTAATTTATTTTCTTGCTCTTGGTAAATAAAATGTAGTAGTCTATTTATAAACAGCTTATAACTGAAGAATATGTTATTAAAAACATAACTGAAGATGGTGTAATTCAGTACATAAAAATATTCATTTTAGATTTGAATATTACAGGACAGGCTGTTGATGCAGAGATGCAAGATTTAAACAGTGACATCAAACAACTTAGAACATGAAGGAGAAACACATTTTGATTATCCTGTTACAAAATTTGCATCAGCAGTAAACAACTTTAACCCTAAAATGGATGTCATATATTCCTCCAAAATAATGGTAACCATCTACAAGACTACATGGCATCACAATCCAGAAGATAAAAATCAACAGCAATAAATAAACATTATGGTCAATGAGGTTCATAAAATCACAAATAATATGGTTGGAAAGAATGTATAATCTAAGTTGGAGTTCTTCAAACATTTCCTGGGCTTGATGCTACTTTACATCTTGTATTTTTATGGAAGTGTGCTTATGCCTGCATAAAAACATAAACTCATACTTGCATCACAGAAAAGCAGAACATAATGCATAAGTTTCTTCTTTAAAATACAGGAAAACTAGCTGCACTGGATCATAACAAACATGAAATTAGAACAAGCCTGAATAATACCCACTGATGGGCCAATACATTCACAATAAAAAACTGAATACAAACTTTTAGTACTTTCATAACAAAATCTGCCTCTTCTGACTGACATTGTTGAGAAAATTACTAATTTTTAAGTCATTCCAGAAACTTCAGAGGTGAGGGAGTTCACATCCACTCTCCCAAAGAGCTTACCTGTGCTAATACTTCAAATTCTTTCCTTCTCTTATCAAAGTTTATAAGGCCATCCATGACAGTGTCGGGAATAGCCGTGTCAATCATTGTCAGGTCTGTGAGGAATGTTCCCAAATAAGGAATTGTACCATGGCTGATGTTCTGCAATGCACATAAAAATCAAGTTACTAAAATTTTCAGTCTCTCCTTTTCACAGAAGTGTATATTTTACTGACAAAGATTAATTTTACATGCAAAATCTGTATATAGGCACAAACATTCATGTACGAGCACAACAGGCACACATATGCATGCATGCACACGTGTACATTCAAGTACACAAAATAACACAGCAACATAAAATTATTCTCTGGGTAGTTGCCAGACCACACAATGTACAGTATACTTAATTACACACTCCTTTTACTCTGTCAATTAATTTATGTTGTTTACAAATAAGTGATACATTTTTCTTCTGTGTAATGGGTAGATCTATTTGTAGCTTATCATTTCTCTGGGTGAATACTTTGTTTTGTATTATGTGAAATTTATATAATAGTGCGAATTGTACTTTATAATATGTATTGTATTATTATTATTATTTTTATTACTATGACTTTTTCCACATTCTTTTCTTATGGATCCATGGAATGTAAATAAATTATTATTATTATAAAAACAATCTATGTTCACTGCTGTTTTATCACTAGGCAACCATCTAAGAATTAATGCATGTGTTTATTATCATGGTCAATTTAATAATACACAAGAATAATTTGATGTTAATTTCTTTCAGTTCACTAACTTCCATAATCGGTTAAAGTAGTGCCCTGTGTAGTTCACACTGTTCATGCAGTTTTATTACAGATGTATGTAGAAGATAATATAACAGACTTGTAATTACAAGCATTAATTAACAATTTATTAAGTATGTGACATAAGAAACAAGCAATTTCATTATATCAGTACAGCTTGTTTTAACAACAGCCTTGGAAAAAGGGTGCTTCAGCTAGTACCATAGACTCATTATTTGTGGGCAGATTATTCACTTTGTGGATTAACCATGGAAATTTTGGTTTAATAATATTTCTTTAACAGTACGCAATTGGAACAGGACTGGATCGAGATGCAAAAGAATTTTCTGAAGGGACTTTCCCTCAGAATACGTGTCAAACAACTTTACCTAAACTAAACCAGATTTACAAAGGTGTAAAATTACATGAGAGAATGGAACAATGGCTCACCCCACTATTGTTTAACTGTCGCTGAAAAACCTTTTGAAGCTGGCGATCATTTTCTCCCACCGTGTCTGCAAATTTGGCTGTACCCTCACGCATCAGCAACTCTCGTTGTGCCCACTGATTGTTGTCTTCACTAAATATTCGGGCCAGCTCCTCAAACAGTTCCACCTAGTAAAATGAGCACTCATCTGAAACTCTACAATTGGTAAAGTGCTTCATCTATAAAATATCCTAACCTTTGGTGTTTTGAAAAAGAATGTTGAATGACTACTATCATGCAAAACTTGAGATTCTCATGGTGGTGAAGATGAATATTTTCGGAGTGGTTGGGCCATGTAGTCTGGTAGAAGTTTACTGACATTTCAGAGGTGTTTGCTGCCACCATCATCACCGTTATTAACCTTGCAACAACCCAAAAGACATAATGAATTCTTCTTGGGCTACCAGCCATGTAAGGTGGTTTCATGAAGAAAACACCAACATTTTGAGAACCATCTTCATCCTCAGGGTACCCTACAGACAACGACAAAGACAAAGATGGTTCTCAAAACGTTGGTTTTTTCTTCATTAAACTACCTTACACTGCTGGTAGCCCGAGAAGAATTCATTATGCTTGGTCGCTGTGAAAGCTTCAGATCATAAAACTCAGAAGACATTCATCTTCATACTCACAGTTGTGAGAACATGAAATTTCACAATATAAAAGATGTTAAATGACTAATATTAATTATTTCAAAAACTTAATTTTCCCCTTAATGCAATTTCAAATGTCATTTTTATTTAGTATTCGCATATATTAACAATGAAAGTATCAGGAAAGACAAACAAAACAAGATAAATGTCTCATATAAAATATCTGTACAAAAAGCTACAAAGTGTGAAAGGACACAACCTTACTACATGTCCTTGATTCAAGAGAATGACAAATAAATAACTTTTGCATCATACCATTTTCCTCAAATTTAAGACACTTTTTCCACATTTTAAAATTTCTGAAATCAAGGAACATCTTACAGTTGATGGCATCCAATCAATATAGTGCCTTTTTTTTCTGAAGTCTTATTACTGAATCAAATGTGTGTTTTACAAATGAGGGCATCTTAAAATCATGGAAATATGGTAATTTAATTCATATGGTCATGTGTATATCAGATGAAACACCTCAACATATACATTCCAATCATAACTAATTCTATACTACAGTATCTTTCTTCAGCTGTTGACAGTGACTCAATTTGTGAAGAAATGTCCTGCTTTCATGGGTACCCAAAGGTTCATTTTCATGTTACCTGCTACTAGGCGCTTATCATGAGCCAACTGAATTCAGCTGCCACTCTGTATCTCTAACATCCATTTTGATATTATCCTCACATATATAATTATATCTTTCAATAAGTGGTATCTTTCCTCAGCCCTTCTGACCAAAATATTGTGTGCATTTCTTACTTCTCCCATAACTGCTACATTACCCATACTTCTTCTTCAAGTGTGCTGCTTCCACACAATTTCTCTACTCATTTCTGATTTGTCTGCTAGAGCCATCAAGTAGCAAATCAGAAGAGACGTGGGTGAGAAATTGCCACAGAATTTTGCTTATGAAACATCTCGTTCATCGCCGTAAGGTTCTTTTACATGCCATAAAACTACACGGAACCGCTCCAAAGGAAGTCATGCTAAGGATTTTTATCACACTTAAAAATCCATTGACCTCAGCCAAGTTTGAACCTGCAAACATCGGGTCCAGTGGCTAGCACGAGTTTCAGTAGCCTGCAAATATAAATCTCACCTTCTCTCGTGGCATGGCCTGCCATGTCCTCTGTAACCTGTAGACTGGGTTTGATTGCAGACCCGAAATAATTGCTTTGAGAGATGAGAAATTCTTCAACACCCGTAACTCCTGGAAATCAGAATCACTTCCAGTGACTGCATTCACAAATAATTATTTTTATTAAATTAAGTTACAAACAAAATATTGATACTAATTCTATGGTAGTGTTCATTTGTTTGAACGTTGTATTACACACACATTAACTAAAGCTCTCCATCAGTCCCTGTGCTGGGCATTACACATACATTACAGTCAATTTCTCACAGTTCTTATGAAACTAAAAGTTCATCACTATTATCATTAAAGACTGTCATCCTGATCCACATGAATTCAGTTCAAACCTCCACTCTCTTACTTTTCCAAGATCCATTTCAATATTATCCTCTCATCTAAATGTAGGTCTCCCAAGTGGTCTTGTGCCTTTAAGTTTATGTTTCAAAACATTCTTGTGTTCTTCATGTACATTAGTTTAAATACCCTAACAAAATTATGTGAAGAGTGCAAAGTGTATAGCTCCCCATTATCAGGAAATAGCACACAGTTAAATAAATTTTACATAAGCTACCTGACAATGGCTTTCCTCTAGATATGTGGTGTACCTGTGCTATGTCGATCCATGTGGTGATGACTCGAGCTCGTTCACTGGGCCGAATATCAGGATCCATGAGTACAGTGCTGATCACACGAAGAGAGACTGCATTAAACTGGTTCACTGTTGCCAGCACAGTAGCTGCCTCATGACTTCGGTTCTTGTCACGACGGGACCATATAGCACCCAGACACTGGTGTGGCACCAACTTCTTGAATAATGCCTGCATACCAATAAATGGTTCATGGCATTACGAGATAATACATGGAAGAAAATTAATTAATAAAAACAGATGTAAGGACTGTTCAGTTGAAAAACTGGAATCCTTTATCTGAGAAGCAAAATTATTTATACTCAAGAAAACATGGAAGATAGAAGAATACAATAAAAAACCTTAGTCAGAAAGCCTCAAGTGGAGAGACTGAATATTTTGCAAAGCAATAAAAGATATATAAGAAATTAAGAATATCACTGAAACAAAAAATCACTGTTTTAAAGCTATTTCACACCAATACTATCACACAGAGAATGAACAAGGACATGGATCAAGGCAAGACTCATTCAGATAGCAGGCTGCCATGATGTGCCATCAGGACAACCAGAATAAGGCAATAAGATTTAAAAAAAAAAAAATTCAGAAATGAAGTAATTTAGCCATCTTGTTTGAAAAACAGAACACAAAGAATTGTTTTAAATATAAAAATGAAAATGATTCTGATGGTATAATACAATGTAGATCGATGGGATTAGCTCATTCTAATGGAACCCACAGAACAGGTGACCTCCTCAGTGCACTCTAAGATAATGACAGAACCAGTCCTGAAAACATTGTTTTTTTTTTCTAACATCAAATGATGGACAACCCAACAATCCAGACATAAATAAAACTATGACAACATACTGGGTGGTAAAAAATAAGATGGCATGAGACAGTTATGGAGAAAGTGTACATAGTCTGGAGACAAATAAAACATGAAAAATTGTGTGAAGACAGTAGAAAGTTTTTCAGGGACATATGGTAAAATCAGGAACATATAAAGATAATGTGATAAGATATTAGACAAAAGACTCAGATCATACGTAATGCAATGGCAAAAACTTGTTATTATTGGCTTACTACAATCAGATCTTTCATTTACGAACATGATTTAAGAAACTGTCAGAAGACAGGAGAGCATTTAGGTCTCATCTTGATATTAAAATGTAAATTCTTTTGAGATCCAGCACCTTCTTATAAACTAACCTTTTACAAGGTATTAGATAATCAACAAAATCCTTTATTACATAACTGTCAGGTGTGTGGCCACAAAACCTGTTAAACTTACATAAAAATACCTACTGTACTTATTTCCTGTCTTTACAATGTGGTTTACTTAAAAAAATTTATTATAGTCCAACAGTCATCATGTTTTACACTTACAGTCTTGCATTCATTATCATCTCATTAGTACAGAGTACAAATAAAGTTTCTTTGAAGCACTAAGAACCAAATGTGAATAAAACCAAAAAACCGAATATTATAAAGAATCTTAAAGTGGAAATAATGTGTTACTAAAGACTAACAAGTACATTACAGTGGGCATGCATTGTGTATGGATGATAAAATGACTGCTTTGAAAGCTTCTGGAAGACGAAGGACAAGTTGGAGATATCAAGCGAGGAAAGATGTACAAATTAAAGTAGGAGAAGAATGGACATGAATATAAAGGCAGAAATTATGTAAAGAAAACGAAGAGTAAGGAAGGATTCATTACAGGAGGGACCACCATGGTGGAAACGCCAGTAGGTGATGACAGTGTGAAGTTCCAGTAGATAATGAATGTCATAATTTACACAATCAACTGGAAAATACTGTGTATGTGCTGAACATCACTCACATTATTATTTAAAATGCTTGAAAATCTTGGCCAACAATTTTATGTGCACTTTTAGTGCACTGGCTCTCACCTTCAACATATCCTGCAAGTGTGACTTCACAGTATGGAAATGACCGAGATAATAAAATATTTAGGGTTACTTTATATTGGGTCATTTGCGCCATACCGTATCTATTAATCTACCTCATATAGGGCCTCCACACAATCATGATACCCCTACATCACTTATTCTTCCAGTTCAGTAGATTTCCATGTGAGTTTCGTACAAGAACAGACATACAGAATGTTTCAAGAGATGGCTGTATTACCATTGTCAGATGATTGGTTATCACTATACTGATACTTTCTTTCCCCTGAAATGCTAGTCACAATAGTCAGGATTGAACCCAGGACCTTTAGAATACCAGACTAGTAAGTCAATCATCAGATAACTAGACCACACAGTAAAGACTTCTTTTGTAGTGAAATGTCATGCAAAAATGAAATATAACACACACGTTCATTGTATTGAAACTGAAATCTCAATGAGTATCTATATGCCTATTCATTCTCACCATGTCCATCCTGGTGAGCTGTTCTGCAAAGTGGCACTCTGGCACATCAGGAAACAGGTATGGAGATGGCACAGCTACGGCAGAGTGTCCGTTAGCCAGTGCTGGAGGACTGAAGTTTGGCAGACTTGAATTTGAATACATCAGACAAGAATCTAGAATATAATAACCAACATATACTACACTGTACCTGACTAGAGATTAATCATAAACCGACTCTTTACTGTCATAATCTTAAGATTCAACACAGCTAACAAATCCTCAACATTAGTTTCTGTCCTCAACCATCTCAATCTAATCCATATTACAAAAGCATGTTTCCCTTAAGATTAGTTATCATCACAGCCCCCATATATAGCCATATTCAAACAGTTTTCACCACAAAAATTGTGTACCTGTCTCTTGTCTCTCATATGTGAGGTACATATTCAATGAAACATACTTCTAATACAGTGCCTAACTCAACACATCAAAATCCAGAAAGACCTAAACTCCGTATTTTTCTGTGATTTTTTACAGCAGCATCCTTTTCACGTTTAAAAATGATGGTTCTACTCATCACCATGTGCAAGTGATCTCCTTACTGTTAGCAGAAAGTAGCTTGCTTGTTTCCACTTGTTTAGTCAGCAGCATACTTCAGCACAAACATTTTTATTATTTATTTTGTCTATATTAAAATTTCTCTGCATAAAGATCCAAAATCAAGAAAATCCTAAAATGTGAGATGCCTTAGGTCCCATGCTGTGGGTAAGGGGTCTGGTACTACACAATCTGTATCAATCATGTGTCACAGCTTATTTCCTACTGGCTGTGTGCCACAGCAGCAAACGCTACACTGCCAACTCTGTAGTCTCGTTAGCAGCATCATAGTAAGCGGATTTAAATTCCCTCATCCCATATGATGTTAACTAACATAACAATATTAAGAAAAGATAATAAATCACAAAGTTCCTTGTTATTTAATTCTCCACATTCCCTGATTATGTAATCTTTTTTCATCTAAATTTTTGTTGAGCATTTTGATTCTGAAATATTTAATATGCGATGAATATAATACTTCCACAGGCAAAGAGTAAGTAAAATAGCTTGATATTTCGAAAGTAGGTGAGATTATAAGTTTTAATTAAAGAAAACTGTTTACAAAGAATATCCTAGTCATTCTTGCTCACCCAACATCTGGTCTTCCTTGCTGAACCTGTCCAGCCGATGTCGTACCTTCACCTCAATCTCAGATTCAGGCAGATGCTGACGGCAGAAATAGAGCAGCTGGTGGAGTGTGGGATGTGTAGGGGGTGCACGAAAGTCTTCAGGGTAGGAATCTAGCCACACATGCAGCGCCAACACTAACGTCCTTCAAAAGAGCATCATTCAGTTCAGATATTTCAACTGCAAATTACTGGCAAGAATAATGCATAATGTAAATAATTCTTCACTAATAATACAGTAAATAATCTCTAATACATAGGAAGTTGGTCACAGCTATGCATAACAGCCTTAAAACTAATAAGTGATAAAATTATATCGGTTAATACGCGCATTTAATTTTGAACTTCTTTACTATTGTGACAATTACTTGTTACTGACAGTTACTTTTATTCTTGTGTTTGTTACTTCCACATAGTGACTAGCAGTTGGCAATTAAAAGTCATAAATTAATGCCTGTTCATACATTACAGTTTCTTGACTGGTTATCAAAAGAAGCTTAAAATATTTTAGAGAAATCACATTCACCTTCAGAGCAGCCACTTTACCCTACTTTCACTTTCCTCCCCTCTCACTCTGTCTCTTTCATTTATTGCTTCTTTAAAGCAAAACACTTGCATCTGGCATGGAGGAAATTTCACTACCAAAATTTAATTTCAGTTATAAATGTGTTTGGTTTATCATTGTGTGGCCATTATTAACCATTACAGTTGAATCAACTTTCAACAAATTAATTTAAGCATAAGCCTGTTACAAGAGCCAACTGGTTTGCTATACTTCTAATTCCTCTCATGAACACATAGCGTCTCCTAAGGTGTTCATGTGTCAAGTTTGTCAGCAAAGCAGACATCTACAACAGTGCTGCCAACAGCATAATATTCAATTTACCCATTCCAAAAATTCTGAGTGAAAGAGAAATCAAAATGACTGGCAAGAACAAAATTTAAATTTTATTTCAGGAACTGCAGGCCACAAAAAATCATTCAGAATAGTCTTCTGATCTTTGTGTTATCACCATGCTAACTGCTCCATTAATTTATCTAATAATAATTGTCTACAAGAATTTCTCACTTATGTCCCCATTCTCTCCTTCCAGACATCTGCCTGATGTCTGTGAAACTGTAATTCTTGTTTGGTTTCTCACATTTCCATAACTTTCGAATAGGAACAAAAGCTGATGTAACAGCATTTCAACTATTACACTGGAAAAAACTAAATAATTTTTTCTAAAATAGAAACATACCACTTCTCTTTGTGCTTTCCCTCATAAAGTCATTTGTAAGGACTCACTTGGTGCAACATTTCCATCATTAAACAGTTTATACAAGCCATCTTGTGAAGTTACAACATATTCCATCTGCTGAACTACACAGTCGAGCTCCAAGTGTCACACATCAAATTCTTTATAAAAGAACAGGGATTTGCATGCTTGTTCTGTTGCTTTCATTAGTTTTGTGATACACGATAAACAGTAGGCAAACAGCAAAATGGGAACATGTTCATTGTTATGGTGATTAGATGAGAAACACTCAACATTTTCTGGGTGCCAAGGATTAAAGTGGCACAAGCAACAATTTGTCACTGCACACTTCCACATTTAATTCTAGAAAAACATCCTGAACTATTCTTTGCAGCTTCCAAAAGTTTCAGAACCTGTCATAGGGTCATTTACTTACTTTCGATGCTGCTCCATGACCATCTCGGGTAAGTCCAGCTTGTCATTGGCCAGCTGTTCATACCTGCAGCAAACAGACAACATAGTAGAGAGAAGTGTTAAATTTTAAAAGACAGTTAAATGCATAATACCAATTTATTTGCTTTAGTATCACATATCAATAAGTATAATGAATGGTACAGACACAGTATCACACTCGAATTTCAGACAATCGGCAGTGGACAGCATTAATTTTTTAAATCAGCATTACCTAGGGCACATTTTATTGCAGTGGAATATACAGAATCCTGGTAGCTACCCATGCTAAATATCACTTGTCTGAAGTGCAGTTAAACACACTGTTCTTAAGGTAAAGTGGCTTAATGTTGAGACTGACATCAAACTCCTAAGCTCTGAACCATCCATCACCTCAGTTACATTTTACTGGAAATTTCATTATTCTTCTCTCTAACTCCAAGCACTTACTTCTGTGGCATATAAGCCATATGGCATTTTAATCATGCTAAAATGGTCTCTAGATCAATTACATAAACACACAAAAACAAAAAAACAAAAAAAATTCCAGAGATGGTATCTGTCTCTTTCATCAGAAAATGATGTGTGTGACGCAACATATATACATAAATGCAGGCCTCGCAGAGACCAATCTTTGCTGTCCGGACAACTGGCAATGGAAGAGCAGTGGGTGGAATCTCACAACTCACCAAGCTGAAGGATTTTTAGCCTGAACACAGCTCCAAGTGACGACAAGCAGTTGCCCAGCTTTCAATAAACTTTCAATTTACCATATCAGTTCCTGATGATACAGACAGAGACGGACTGAGATGTTAGATATTTATTGTATATTGATGCAACTAACCACCTAAGAAAAATTCATAGAATTTAGTCATTATGAAAACTGACAATGTAGAGCATAAAGAGGTTTTCCATCCACCTGTCAAGGAGCAGCATCAAGACTTGCTTGGCAGTTGCAAAAGTGCGGTATGTAGTGAGGAACACATTAATATATGTTGATTCCAATTCACCATCATCTGTTGCAAGGCTTTCCACAAGTTTCTCTAGAGTGCCCGCTTTCACAAATCTCACACGGACGGTTTCCCACTCCAGATGTGAGATCTCATCATCAGAGTCCTGCAACATCACCAGTCACTCATTACTCACATATATTCCACTGAGAGATTATAAAGAACAATCTACTAACACAAGATAATCTCAGAGATAAGTGAATAATGGGAACTGTTTTATCGACATAACCAGATGTCCGATATGTATCTCTCCTGTCACTGCAATGAATCATAGGAGCAAGAACACATGCAATAAAAATGCATTTCCTATTAGTCTGTTGTGTGTTTGTTTATCTAAGTATGTATTGCTCTCTTAATTTCATAAACACACTATTTATTTATTTGTTCATTTGTTTAATCTTAAGTTTACATGTTTCATACTCAATCTAATTTTTACTCTACATTTAATTTCTAATTACTATTTGTGTTTTATGTAAACATTTTATTTATAATATTATCATATTTGCTATTCAACAGTTTTTATTAACTTTATTTTTGTTCATTTATTTACTTTATGCATTTATTTATTTGTATTTCATGTTTTTGGTTATGGTACTTAATTTTCATTTCATCTTTACATTCACATTCTTTTTGAATAAATAAATATTTACTGAAAATCTTACTTGCCTGACCAACCAATTCATTCCCTCCTTCCTGCCATACACCCCCACCCCCCAAGTCACATTCATTCTTCCAATTTTTTATCTTTTCTGTATCTGAAAGTGGCCTTAATTGGCACCAGTTAGTGAAAGACACAATGGAAGCTGAAAGTGAAAGAACCTGAGAAATTCTGACTCAGCAGATTTCTGTGTCTAGTGGACCAATGGACTCGCTAGACTTGACCTTATTAACTAGTTGTTAGACGATCATACACTGTATCAACTGCAGAGGTTACACAGTACAGAAAGAAATATATTTAAAATTAAATCCGTGGCGTAACAGCCCTCTGAGAGCCAAAGCCAACTAGCTGGCTTCTGGCCTCAAGTTCACATGCCTAAGCAGAGGTGAACGATCATCCAACCAGATATAGTCATTTGACATTTAACACACACTTCTCTTACGAACTCTCAACAGTGTTGTACTTCACTGCTTGTTTAGAATGACTCATATCTAATGAAATATAAAGATTGGTTATTTTACAACAACCTTTCAATTGCTAAGGTTATGAAACTTCAAATGAATTAAGGTAGGATTATTGTAAAAGACAAATCATAAATGGTGCATGGAAGTGTTCACTACCTATTCGGCTGAAAGGACTGAGGAAAAACACAAAAAAGTCTTTTAATCAGTCAATCAATGCAGCTGATCTCCAACCTGAGATATAAATATAAAACACGAGTGCCAACAGTTCCATTCATAAGCCCAATCAAATGTTTTCAGATTAAATGGACAGAAACCATTACACTGTACACTGAAGGTTTGTTGTTGATCACGGTAATGATAATGAAGATGAAGATGGCGGTGATAAGAGGAAGGAACAACAAGCCACAACACATTTCAGTGGCCTTGCTGAAAGAACCAGTAAATCATAATGCACTCAGTGTGCAAAATGTCTTCAGATTACCGAAGTCACTTTTTCTGAAATACCGTGCTGTAATTCGCATTATTAAGATTATCATTATTTTAAATCGTCTCCTATAATACTCCCTTAACAAAAGTTAACTGCGTGTCTTCTGAAAATAATCACGGTAAATGGCTGTGATAATCAAGTGTAAAGGTCAATGAAATCTTGTACTTGCCAACATTTCTAATTTTATCTGGACTATGTTGTTTCGTGTGCTTGTGCAACAAAGGAATTCAATCGCAACAGCTGAGAACAAAATTGGCAATGTACACAGGCTACCACTTATCATATCTGACGGTCATTATCTCAAAAATAACACATAACAAATTAACTCCAAAAGACAGAAAAAGCTAGTATGTGCACAGCTCATCCAGAAATTCCCTGCTTTTTATGTAATCCGCTTAGAAACACAAATTATAAAGCACACATTTTGCAAATGTATAATGGTTATTAGTCAGGAGAAAAGCTTTGATCTTGGCAGTGTCAGTCTGTGGCTAGAAATTTGTCAGTTGTAACACAGTATTTGTTAAAACACTCCATTTTGCAGAGTTAAATCCTTATATTTTTGACATAGTCCAAATTTCCTCTCGGCATCCGCGCGGCCTGAGGCATCATGCTTCGGACCGGCGATACGGAACGCGCGCTGGTTCGAGTCTCGGGGAAAGAAATTTCTCATGAGATTTTCGAAAGGTGCCAATCCAGCATCGTGAGGAAATTGGGGAGCTACAATGAGTAGCGTAATCCGGTCATGAAAACTAGCAATGGCTGGGGGTTCGTCGTGCTGACCACACGTCACTCTGTATCTGGTTGGATGATCATTCACCTCTGCTTAGGCATGTGAACGTGAGGCCAGCAGCCAGCTAGTCGGCTTTGGCTCTCTGGAGCTGTTACGCCACGGATTTAATTTAATTTTAATTTTTAATGTTCATCCTCATTGCTAAGGTCAAAGCCTTTCTCCTGAGTAACAGACAGTACTCCACTGGATAAAATACGTGATTCGATATTATCCCAAGACACTATTAACCAAGCTTAAACCATGTGAACGTTTTCTTTATAGGCAACTTACAGATGAGACACTCTTGGTGGGCCGATGGTATCGCACCTTCTTGAGGTAGACCGTATAAATCGCTCCGTCCACCCGTTCCTCACCCCACAGTCTCCACGTAGGCTGCTGAAACCAGAATGTTTTATCAGTTACCTGCAGCACTGAACATGTGAATAATACACCGAATTCCATGAAGCAAAATCCTTTTAGAGAAACTAACAGTCACTTAGACAAGAAATTCCCAGATTTTTAATGGGCCCAGTGGTTCATTACCGTGTCCACAATAGATTACCACTGGTCCCAATCCAGATAAATCCAGTTCACAACTTCCAACCCTTCCTCCCTAAGATCTAGTATATCTAACCATCTGGTTCTCCAGCCAATATTTTGTGTGCATTTTTTATTTCTCTAAGGTTTTGCTTAGGTCAGTATCATTTTCTAAGTTTGTTTTATTTGTTCCCATTTAATTTGCAAGACTTGCAGAGAAGATCGTGCAAAATTTAAATCTGGAAGTCAGAAACAAAGAAATAATCTAAAATATAACCCTGCATTCATGTAGACAAAATGAGGATAACTACAAAATATCAAATAGGATTTGTTGTCATGGCGGTGAGTCCAAAGACGGCTGTCCTCTGAGTTGTAGCACCGTACGTATAGTCTAGTATAAGTTTTCCAACGTTTCAGAGGTCATTACTGCCTGATGATGGAAGCAGTAAGGACATCTGAAACGGTTGTAAACTTCTACCAGACAACACGGCGCTACAACCCAGAAGACAGCCACCAACAAACCATCAACAGCAGCTTAAAAACTGTAAAAATTCTGGTTGTTTTATAGCTAAAATTTTATAGCCACAAAATCTTCTGCTAGGAATTACAGAACAAAGACTGATGTGTTCTGTGCACCTAACAATGGAACAGTACGTGTGTATTCTGGTACGGATTAAAAATTGCCAGTCTTCACAGGGTTAACGAATTTGGAAATGTTCTGGCTCTCTCTTCCCGCGTCCGAAGTTCGAACCAGTACAACTTATTTAATGGATAGACAGTGGCTTACAGGCATATATCGGGATGTCCGATAACCAGCCTATTCCGCATTAAATACCCCGATCATAATTACTTAAATAAATTGCACGGTATATAGCGTATACCAAATGCCGCCAACCAATATTATTAATATATTTTTAAACTGTATCATGATGTTTCTATGGTAAAGATGGATCTTCAAGAATTACGTAAAAGCATTGCGTTTATCTAAAAGACAAACCACACCAATATTCCAGAGCAATATACATTATTATAGTGACATTTGAAATCGAAACTTCTTATTCATAAAACATCGATTGAAAGCAACTGTATGACTAAGAGACTGTACTTCCTCGATACAGAATTGATCGCTGGCAATGTGTCTAATCGATATTTGACAGAGTTACGAGTGTCACAGCAGAAATCTTGCGAACATGAAGCCCCCCTTACAGAACCACGCGGTGCCGATAGCGACGAAAAGTTTCACACGTTTGTAGCTAGAGCCCTCTCAATGCTGTGTACATCCCGAAATTAATTCTCTTAAGATTAAAAATTATTCTAACTGGGGCAACTCTGGCTCAAGAAATCTACGGGCTATTGCCAAGACTGCCGGAATATTTTTGAAAGCATTCTGTATAAATTAGTATTTAATTCATATACGTCCTCTGTACGAAGTTCAGATAAATGAATAATAGGCCTTCCTTCGTGATCATTTCGAAAAATCTGGTTACCTTCACTAAAACCACATTTAACTATAATCAAAATCGGTTCAATGTAAATCATCATTTTACATAAAGCTAAGACATATCAAGTTATACAAAAACGGCTTATCGTACAAAAGAATTGGAAATCAAATAAAAACTCCACAAAATATAATTGACATACAACGTATATACTTAACAAATTGAGGTTATAAATAGGCTATCTCATGCTTCTACGATTTTCCAATAAAAGGATTTACGACCCTATGCAGCAAAGTACATGTACCGTAATTTGTTCTGTCAACATAGTAACCGCAGTCAAGTAAGCGTGAAGCCAAATCCTTCTATACAGCATATCTGGTAGATATTACGTGCTTCAAGTTAAATCCTTCGGAACTGTGGCAAAATTCAAATACTTTTAATTGCACTAAGAAATTAAATTTGCGGTCACGAAGAACTTAACAGCGAACTAAATTCGGGAAATACCTGCTGCCTTTCAGTTCAGAATTCCTTGTTATCCCTCCTGCGATCTGAAAACCAAACCACCAAAATATACAAAGCTATAATTTTAAACATTCTTTTGTATGGGTGTCGAACTTGATCTTTAATCTGATTAGGCTGATCAGATCAAGGAGAGTGAGATGGACCGGGCATGTAGTACACATGGGAAAGATAAGAAAGCATACAAAATTTTGACAGGAAAACCTGAAAACACCGCTTGAGATATCTAGGCATAGACTGGAGGATAAATCGATCTTAAAGAAATAGGGGGCGTGGATGTCGGCTGGATTAATCTAGCTGAGTAGGGGATCTTGTGTCCGGACCTTGTGTACACGGTAATGAATCTTCGGTTTCTATAAATGGTGGGAAATTTCTCCACTAGTCAGGGACTTTGTTGTATGGGGTTAATTATGTAAGCTTAGGCCTACATCAAACTGAACATTTTCACACCTAAATCGCTAAACCTGTTGGGTCGGAAAACCCGAAATTACTCAATACGGGAAATGTTTTATTGATCTATTGTACACACACACACACATATATATATATATATATATATATATATTGTACAGTGGATTCCGGTTAATTGGGACACATCGGGACCAGAACACTTTGGCCCAATTATGCGAAGTTCCACGTAAAGAGTTAAAAATGTTTATTATTTAAGATTTGTCACAAATAAACGGCTTCCCCAAATTAACCGGAATCTACTGTATATTCATTTATATATTTAATTTTGTTTCTTTTTTGTTTTTGTTTTTTGTATATGTATGTATTATCAGTGTTTTCATGTCATTGGCTCCTCGTTGTTGGCAAACACTTTAATAAATAAATTGAATTGAAATGAATTATTATTGGTGTTGGTAGTGTACGAACCTCGTCACGTAAAGGCGCGTCCTCGGGTCGCGGATGCAGACGACACGGATGCGAATATATCGATTGAAAGAAAATCACACAACCCATTCCCAACACGTACTATTTGTCAAAAAAGTGAATTATATTAAAACCATAAAACAAAAAAGTTATATTTAGTGTCGGAAATGTCCATCGCGTTCCTCATGTTTGATTCAACCAGGTGAAGAGTTTCTGCAGTAACCAGAAACTGGTCATCAGACGAGATACTGCCGATTTGTATGGCACGGGATAATCGGGAAATGTATCCCTGAACTCATTCTGGAAAGTTAATGAAGAATGATACGCCACGTAGTGTTCTGCAATGAACACTCTCGTTGCACTTCGGCTGGAAAATGACAGACTGGCGCGAGCAGGGCACAACACGACGTGACCTACGACCTGCGTAGGTTCTTGTGCAGTCACAACGAGAAGAGTGTGTATTAACCGCGCTGAAATGAGTTGAACTGCGACCATTAATAAATATTTCAATTTGGGCTGCTCGAACTTTTTATCACTCTGCATTAATATCTTGAATCCCAAGCTCGTCTAAGTAAGTTCTTACCTCAAAGAAAAAACAACAGTTCTCCATTACAAAGATCAATTCGTTAATGTTGTTCAGAAAAATTATCGCTGGTTATTCTGAGAATACCATTCTCGTGGTACGTATAGTTACCACTGACATTTAAAGGTGTAGGCAGTCATGGACAGCTGATAAGGAATGGTCATCCAGTTCAAGAGTTGGGCGGTGGAAAAGAATCCATACCGTAATGAGTAGGAAGTTATGAAATGTTATAGTCTTTGACTTGCACGGAATCTTTGGAACGGAAAATGGACACGAGATTTAGAATGTCCGGAGTTTCCATAGGTCAGGTTCATTTACACACAAGCTATTTATTTATTATATACTAACACCTATTTTTTATTTTTTTTTTTTCTTATAAGCATCTGTCTTTGTTTCGTAAAACGTGTTCTTGGCAACTTCCTTTCTGTCTTTTCTCTCCATCCTAAGCCACATCTTAATTTCTGAACGTGACTCTACTGTATTACAGTGTTTTACAAAGGCTGAATACAATCAAACCGGCTTTCAGTCGGCCGATACACTGCACACGTTGCGGTTAAGCTGTATTTCCATATCAAGCGCTTGAAAGAGGCTCAGCAGTATGCTGTGCGGGACTGCATAACAAAAAACACGAAGCCATTGAATAACCTCTCTGGGCAGCGTCGAAAGTAGGACAGTTCATGAATTATGAATCTGAAAGGAAGCAGACGGAAACGGATGTTGTCTAATTTAATGCACTATCCTGGTATTTGCGTTGTCCGAGGAAAACCTAATCAGAATAACCAGTCTCCGAATCAAGATTTGAACCCGGGACCTCTCGAATACAATGCTGGAGTACGAAACAACGACCGCGATTATCGATCGATCCTTCCTAATTCAATATACACAGATTAAAATCGTCTCGTCTCACTAAACACTATAAAGACTGCTATCGATACATGATCGTCGATTAACCTACTACGGAAAATCAGGGTCTACTTACTGACTTGGATTTAGGATGTTTACATCGGAGGTGACGTCGGTCCGGTCTGAGGTTTCTCGAGGCACAAACTTTCACACGGATCAACATGTTTTTCATTCGTCATTACCAACAATTCCCTCTAATAAAAGTCTTATAATCTAACGCTAAGTAAATACACAGTTGTTAAACCAAGAAATACACGAAGATGGCTGTCTTCTGTGTTGTGCCGTGTAGTCTGTTAGAAGTTCACAAACGTTTCAGAGTTCATTGCTGCTCGATCATCAGGGAGACGAGTGTCCTACCAAAAAATACACATCTACCTACGAACGAAATAGAACAGACTTACAACACTTACGTTAGGGTGCCACATCTTCTGCCATCTTTCAAACGGTACCATTTCTGGAAGAAATTCTGCAAAATCTTCTCGATTTAAGAGCAAATTACAGTTAACCACTGTGTTCACTACACTACACAGGTAACATCTGTACCGAGGACAAATACGGACAGTAAGTACCTATGGAAATCCCAAACCCAACTACAGTCTCTTAACAACGTTGCCACGAAGATTTCTGTGCAGAGTTTCTCTGTCACTCTGATGTCCAGAGTAATCATCATGACTGCATCATTAGGTGACTCTGAATACAAGAGCGTCCAAACTTGCCTCCACAGCACGCCGCAATTGGCCAGACATACAACAGTGCACTTTTACAGCTGCAGACACAAAACATGACTGTTGTGGTACCTGAAGAAAGAAACCCACGATTCAACTTTGAAAACCAACGAAATTAACTGCTTTAACGGCTGTAATGACAGATATTTTACGCTACTGTTGCATTCCACCAGCTGTCAAATTCCTTAAAACAATTCTTCGGGGTTCGAAGTTATTTTAGTTGTCCTTGGTGCTTATACAAGCACAAGTAGGGGGGGGGGGCAGGTACAGCTCTTAACCTCGGCACTAGATGGGAGGTGAGTGGCCAGCTTCACGCCCCCGACCGTTTTACCCCCGAGGCCAGAAACCCGGTACCAACTGGATAGTAGGATGAGTGGAGACCAGAGCCAGTCTGGACGTTGTGGCGAAGACAAACGTCCTGCACCAATGGTAATCAAACTCCGGTCGTCCAACTCACAGCTTCGTCACTGTACTGACAGAGTTCCTCTAAAACGAAACCAACGCCGCCTGGAGTGTTTGACTAATTCGTCAACAGAATATGTCGTGGCCGATCTCAGCCCGAAAGATAATTCGATGAGGATATTTCCAGTAACGTGTGCTGTTTCAATCAGTGGATTATAACCATTTAATTAATTAGTTCATTCAGGTTACACAGGAAAATATCCAAAACTGAGAATAATTCCACCTGATTGTTTCTGAAACTTTTACGGTGACGGCGCTTGAGAATCGATGCTTTAAGATTCAGACAATAATAAGATTATTTCCTACAGCACACAGCCCAACTCTACTAGCTGCCTTCCCCAAACCATGACCTCCGTAACAGAAAAGGACGAACAACCTTCTGAGTCACGGACTGGGTTTTCCCCAGTAAACGCACAAATCAACATGGCATGTCTCCTGGAGATTAACATGCCTCAGACTGTGCGACGCAACACCTGTATGGCTCGCAATCTGAGGTTAAGCAAGCCAGTGGGTGTAGAACAGTGGTACTCAACCTTTTTTGTTCGCGTACCCCCAGATATAATTTCTCTTCAACTTTGTACCCCCAAAGTTGTTGGTGTATAATTGAAGTTATACATAGTATATAATCTACATCTAAAATAAATTAAATAAATTACATTACTGATTATTCAGTGTTTATCATAATTTTTTTAAATTTCACGTACCCCCTAAGATGTCTTCGCGTACCCCCGGGGGTACGCGTAACCCAGGTTGAATACCACTGGTGTAGAACATCAAATAACTGAATCGTAAGACATCGAAAATAAAACGGTAGTGGCCAATTTTCCAACAATCCATTTATTAAACGGGACAGGTTGATCTTGCTTTGTATTTGGCAGGAACCATTCCGGTTCGAATCTCGGCCGGTATCATCTTCGGGTATCTCGAGGTTTTATTCAGTCTCCCCGAACATATTCAACGACAGTACCATAACTATATTCTGTCTTCCTTCGTCTACTGCAGGCGTTCTAAACCCGCAACCCGCATATGTTTTGTGCTGTCCATTTAAGTTATTTAAAATATTACGTAACCAAACATGATGAAAAATAGTTTATGTCAGTATTTAACAGAATGTATCGCTGTGAGCAACTGTGCAGCTTGTAATAATGCAGGCGACAGTAGAAGCTACACGCCACGCAGGCGCTTGTGGGGAGTGGAGGTATAGCTCCTACTCATTCTCGACCTCGGCACTAGATGGGAGTGAGTGATCAGCGTAAAGCTCCGGCCGCGCTTTACCCCCGTGGAAGGATCCCGGCACCCATTGGAGAGGAGGCTGGGTGGGCCCCACAGCCAGTCTGGACGCAGAGGCTAGAAGAAAATCCTCTGCCCCTACCTGGCATCGAACCCCAGTCATCCAGCCCGAGGCCAGTCACTATTTTCGGATTGTTGATGAACGTGTAGTGCGGTCGACAGTCGGCACATTTCCTGACAAACAGAATGCATCGTCTTGTGTTCATCTGTTTCTCCTTTTTAAAATCGTTTTCTTTAGAAGCTGACTCCTGAAACTTTTAACTGATAGGCAAGCTGATTATTTATTATTCAAAAAGAGGTTTCCTGTTGCAGATAAATGAAAGCGTATGCGTTAATGTATACTGTTACGTGATTTGCAGCCACGTTATGATTAAATATTTTAATATAAACTCCACTGTAGCATTGTGGATACTTATGTAAAGCAATTATTTTCGGAAGTTAGCTGAATGAAAGGCTAAAGGTTTGTCTAGGGTGTCAAACTTCCGTCGGCTTCGATTGTACCCTATACATCGTCTGCAGTTGAAAGTATCGTCAATAAACTCCTTAAAGCCGAGTGGTAACTATAAGGCCACGTACCACCTGCTTTAACAATCGATAACTGCATTTTGTATTACGAGTTTCATATGATTCTCAGTGAAAACAAAAACAACTATTTCCTTCAACAGCATTAATCAGCTGATCTTGGTAATGGAGAAATGTGTTTTATTTGCAGTGCAGACTGAATTTTGAAACATTACTTAGAACGAGCAACAAAACATTTAAAATTGCCCCTGTTCCAAGTAGGATGTAAATATGAGGCGTCCACGTAATCTCCAAGCATTAAATACTTCGACAACAGACATATACGAGCTTCACGCTCTGGCCGGCTTAGACCGCGTTTGAAGCCCCGATTTTCAGGAGGCTTTTTGGTCACAGAGACGATATGGATGCTGTGGTAGTGAAAAGAAACAGCCTGACCTAACGGGAGCTCATATAATTTCAGCAGAAACTCGAACCGCGAAAGTCTGGAACACGCAGCAGGAGTGACTACAACTATCCCCGCACTTGAATGTCCAGCCCTAAATGCAGAACAAATCGCTGCTACATTTCCATTGATAAAGCTGTTAAGAGATGCAAACAGCAGTCACTTGGCAAGAAGACCCAGCGTTCAACTAGGTTATCATTCTGTTACAGTCATGAGCTCGGATGAAGATGGAGTGAGGGGGCCTCGACGAATTGAAATAAGTGACATGTGCAATCAGGGCTACCAACTGCGACGCACAGATTCGGTAATAACATGTCGCATGTGATGAGTTAACGAGACAGACGAAATGGCGCTCACATCACTCTCTCTCTCTCTCGCTCTGCGTTAGTAATGTTGGCCGTTCAGCTGATCCCACCCACCAGAGGAGCAGGTGATAACCATATTTTAATTAAAGTTGTCTTTACACCTGCGGACGCTATGACGGCGTATATGGGGAAGGTAAGAATACCTCGACGCATAATTTCTGCGCTGGGTCACGCTTCAGACGATTTTCCCCTGGGAAAGCCATGAAGGTCCAAGGTCAGTCTTGACAACGTGGCGAAGAGAAAAGTCCTGCTTCTGTGAATCAAAACCAGGTCATCTAACCCACAGCCAGTGGATTTATTGGATGAGGTATCTTGGCTCATTGTAGCAGGTCTACTGAAGCACAGGTAATTTTAATTATGCTTTATCAGCTGCTGATATTATGCATGGTGGAAATGGGTGCCGAGCGATAAAATGACTGACTCATATTCGGGAGGTGGACTTTCTATCCTTATGGAGATTTTTCTCTTTTTTCTCAAATTCCGAGAGCATAATTAAAAACAGGCCATAACTGGTTCCTCGACATCATTTGTACTTATTCACTGGATGCTCCATCATCAGCTGATACAGCAACGAAAACAAATGAATGAACATTCTAATGGATTATGAGATAAATTACGTACGGGTTGCAACGAAGCTGCCATGTCCTATTTTAGCGCACAATCCTTCCATTCAATGGAAGAAATGAGTTACCACTTTTCTAATGACAATGTTTTTTTAAAAAAAAAAATTCTGCTGATTTTGTAAATCATACGAAAGTAATCAGTGATACAACGCATACAGAGAAGAACGATAATTTCAAAGCCGATATTTGAACTGAGAACAAAAATAAGTAGTCCCGCGTTACCTCTTGAACTAACCTACATGCTATAGTCGGCGCAGTAGTTTTTGGCCGGTGGAGAAGCCAGCGGAGCTGGCGGACGGGCCTAGTCTGTGTCCCTGAGGTGGCACGGTCAGTGTATTTCTTTTGTTTGGGCGTTCAGTCCGATAAGCTCCTCGGTGCAGTCAGCATTGTACTATCGCACAAATGACTCGCTCCTAGCCTTCCCCTTGAAAATTCCACCGGCCAAAAACTATTGTGCCGACTATACAGACCGTTCAACGAGAAATTATGTTAACCTTGACAATCTTCTTATCAGAACAAGATAAAACTATGAGTCATCTCTCTCGCAAATGCCGCTGCCATATCACTGCAATACCTCAGTGTTAGGCTCAGATTCCCCATAATCGCTATGACACTAGAATCTTCATTCAATCACACTTCTAACCTAATCTCCATTATGGTATGAAGTTCGCTTGTCCGTCTGTAGTTCTGGTAGAACGGGAGTTTTAATGAAACTTCGTATGATGACACAAAAAGCCAATTTCACTTCTGTACACTTTAAATTTCCTTTCGTCAATAATATTAAAATGATGGCCACGCACATTTCGGAGACAAGCAGTAATAGCGACAATTCATCTACGTTACTGATATAACACTAGCTATGTTATGTGTCTGAACGAAACCTGAAGCAAAATTCGTACCAGTAAGTGGAAACTGGTCTGAATTATTTCTTATTCACAACGGTTCGCTATAACAGGATGATTTTCTCATCATTACTTTTAACTCTGCTTAGAATACGCTATTCGAAAATTCCAAGCCCATAAGGAGGAAATGGACCTGAATGTAACAAAACATCTGCTATTCTAGGGTGATAATAAGTACCTTAAGAGCTACAGCAACCCCTATAATAATTACAATGAGCAAAGGAAGTGTATCATATTTACAGCAAATTACTTTTTCTTAATTGTCTTTGAGTGAAAAAACTGATGTAAAAAATCATGGCCGCCCTCTTTCGGACTTACAAATAGTTCAAACATCGTTGAGCACGTATGGATTTTCTCCTAATGTAAATTTACTTTTCATTTAATTATATTGTCATGTGTTGAAAAACTATTCTGATTTTTCCCCCTTGCGCAGCACTACCACTGCTCAGACTCACGAGCCGCCACTGCCCTAAAATAACAATAAAGAAACCCTGTCAGAAGCCAGTAAATGTGGTGACCTATAATAAGGACCAGATTACTTGCGAGTTCTTAGCGCGGGGGTGAAGGGCAAGGTGACGAGCACTGCGCGCGCACCTCCACGCTTTTTCTACCCGTTCTACCCGACCGTTCAGTGCACCGACCAGGCCGTGCCGAGTGCAACTATCCACAGCACTAGTGAGCTCAGCTATCAAGTAATCTGGTCCCTACTGTAGAAATAAACGTAGAAAAATGTGCTCATGTTTCGTCAACAAAGCTGTAAACAAGAACAATTAATACATCGTTTGAAAATTTGGTAAGCTCACGTACTTTGACACGTAAGCAACAAATATAAATTACATTCATGACGAAATCAGCCCTATTCATAGCAATATTTTCATTTGTAAACCTACGTATGTTATAACACTTTCATAGTATTCATATTGCTTAAATACTACAAACAACTAACTTCAAGAAGGCCGTCTTCTAGAATGTGCAATGTGATCTAATATTGACCGACATATCAGACACTAGGACAAAGATGGAGGCAGTAAACTCCTTTGAAACGTCGGTCAATATAGACCACATGGCTTAACATCCCAGAAGACAGCCCATCTTGATTCTCGTCGCCGTGGGAACATCAAGTCTCCACTGATTAGTTTTCTTAGATATAGTGAACAGATTTCCTTTATAAAACTCAAGTGCCAAACAAATTCAAACAAAGGCCCTGCGTTTTCTTAGAGAATACTCGCGTTTAACATGGAAAGGGTCAGGAACAGATTAAATTCTGTTCATACATTCTCATTCACATCCATCTACCATGCAGCAGCAATTTAGGTTTAATAATCCTTTGTTACGAAACACAAAGCAGTTCATGATTTCCGTAATTCAGTCACTTTCTCCTGTCGTTACGTGGTGGTAAGAGCACAGAGTTGTACTTTATCTACATTACAGCCAGGCCCTTGATATAAGCTTCGGTCTATAAAGCAGGGGTTCTCAACCTTTTCCAAATCTGAGGCCACTTTCACCCACGTGTAAATCGACTCGCGGGCCACAAGGTTATAAATGTGTATAATTTAATGAAACTTCATGGAAATTTATTTAAAAAATCACCAGTTACTTGCAAATCCACAACTCAATTTCGAGAAAATGAAAAAAATGCTAACAAACACTATTTACTTCAAGCTAAATTAATTTTCCCACAAGTACTTAATTTTCTATTACAGCTATAATTCACTTGATTTCTAAGAACCTGAAAATTAAAATATACAAAACAATAATGTTGCCTGTTGTTTTGTATGGGTGCGAAACATGGTCTCTCACTCAGAGGGAGGAATACAGATTGCAGGTGTTTGAGAAAACTGCATAATGACGAGCTTATAAATCTGTACTCCTCCCCCAGTATTGTCAGGGTGATTAAGTCGAGAAGAATGAGATGGGCGGGGCATGTAGCGCGCATGGATCGGACAAGAGGTGTGCACCGGGTATTGGTTGGGAAGCCTGAGGGGAAGAGACCACTGGCGAGACCTAGACGTAGATGGGAGGATAATGTCAGGCGGGATGTATGGGAGATAGGAGTTGAAGGAGACTGGATTTAGCTGGCCCAGGACAGGGTCCGGTGGAGGGCTTAGGTTAATTCGGTGATGAACCTTCGGGTTCCGTAAGCCATCTACGAGGCGCGTCCTCAAAGTAAGTTTCCCACTCGTCCCACAGCTAGCAAACCTTATATTGCGCGAAGCGACTGTGCGTACGTGATAGAGCAATGACGTAGCATGGCGCATGCACTAAAGGCACTTCCCGCGTTCTCACAGTAGCATCGTTGCAGCTGTTGAAGATGGAGGTTCTTATTCCAGCTCCCGCCGACTGTGAAGTGCGGTCAGTGATAACGCTAGGCCGCACACGGCTCGACAGACAGCGAGTCTCCTGCAGGAGTTCAGCTGGGAGGTGTTTAATCATCCACCCTACAGCCCGGACCTCGCTCCCAGTGATTTCCATCTTTTCCTACACCTCAAGAAATTCCTGTCCGGTCAGCGTCAGCGTCAGCGTTTTGAGACAGGGATTCCAAAGTTGGTCCCACGGTATGACAAATGTCTCACTTCCGGTGGCGAATATGTTGAAAAATAGCTGGACACTTGCTGTATCTGTTGCAATAAATATTTCCATGAAATTGTGTTTTGTTTCTGTAAACGGCCCCAGGGAAACTTACTTTGAGGACGCGCCTCGTACTTAGTTAGTTAGCTATAATTCACTAACATCTTTTGCATCAACAGTTACATGTTAAAATTATTTTCGGACTCTTGTTCGTTTATAAGCAGGCTACCAACGCAATATTGAAGGAACGTTGCATGACTAATGTGGATACGTGGCAAGGCAACACGTGTCCTGGACTCATATCTTTTATCCCGACAAACAGGCGATACACAAGTCTTCCCATGCGTAGCAAATGCTTGGACTGATATGATTCATGTGGGAAACGATTCACTTCCCGCTGGTGACTGTAGTAACAGCTTACTACTCATCTGAAAGTGACTGTGGTTTTGCGAATGACCAAAGTAATTATTCCAGAAGATCAAACAGAAGGTCGATATTTATATCCTTACGCGGACAGGGGATGCACAGTTGGGGGTTCACATTCCTCGGTCCCTAAACTGAATTTCATTCCAATCCATATCAATAGCCTACCGTAATTATATCTTACTGTACGTTCAATTTTAACGTTGTAAAACTATAAAAACATTGGTTTATAAACAATATAACGAACTCCATGTGGTACGGCCCTTCTTGAGAAGCTAGCAGTGGTTCAGTTCGTCATGAAATTCCTTTCGTTTTATGAAGCCTGGAGGTTCATTACCGTGTCTTTCTCCCGCCAATGGCACTTATGCCGATCCAGATGAATTAATCCACATCGTCAAACACTATTCTCCGATATTCATTTTAACATTATACATCCATGTAAACTTTATTCTTCCAATAAGAATCTTCTGTCCGGGGTTTTCCGAATGCAATCTTTTCCTCATCCCACATCCATGCTACATGATACGCCAATCTAATTTTCGCTTATATGATCGCTACAAAATATTTGGCAAATAGCACGAATTAAAGAATATGGCCCCATATTATACTTATTTTATCTGTGTCCTCTTAGGACGAGAGACAAAGTTCCACGCCCATACAAAAGAACACGCAAAATTCTAGTTTTGTACATTTTAATCTTGAGGTTTCTATGACGATTCATAACCTCTTCCCATTCCATCCGACCCTGTGTAACCTGCGTGCGGCGACGTGCGAAATATAGCTTCCGTCATGCAAGGCACGGGTTATTGGAAACCTTTCCTGACGCAGTTGAAAACCGGAAACGTGTAGATGCGTTTTAATATTGTAACGCTGACTTGGCGCTGACTAGGTTGTGAACTTGGAACAGCCGGAAGTATTCTTTCTTCGGTCTTGCGTAAATCTGGACGGATTACGATCAACATTTCTTGTAGGCTAACTGCAGACCGCATCATTTCTTCGAGATACACCAGAAGTCATCAATGAAAGATGGACTGACAGAAGCAGCTTCACGCTCCGGGCACTTTATCTCAGTCGAAAGAGGAGAATGAATAGGCTTCTGGACAAGGTGGCAAATAGAAAATCCCCGCCAGTGACAGAACTGAACCTCGATTGCTGGTTACGAAGTAGGCCATGAAACGGCAATTGAATGCCCATACGTGACACTAGTTTTATTTACACTTACATTTCTGGTATTGTTGTGTACGTTTCGTTATTTATGTTGGTTTCGGCATATTTCGTAACTTCTAGAACACTCAGCTAAACTATAACTTAAATATACACAGGGTCACCACGAAAGGACAGACTATGTCTTAAAAACTTTTATGTAAACAATCATATCACAGAAGTAAAACCATAGCGGGTTGCATGAAGGTTAGGAGTTGTGGTGAATGTGTTCGATATCTTCACCACTTAAATTTACGTTATTTCAGAACGTGCTCAATGTATCCACCACAAAACCTTAGAGCATACGCAAAACGGAATTTTGTACTGTAAGAATCAAAACAACGGTACCAATATTTTCTGTTTGTTTCACGTATCATATGTGCGACACTTGGAGGAAAATTCTTGAAGACGTGATCCTTAAGACACCCCGCCCCCCAAATAATCATAGGGATTCATGTCAGAATAGTATAATGGCCAAGTCGACCTGGCTAGCGGTTAGAAATAATTTAATAATGTAAATGATTGTTTAAAATATTCAGAACAGTGTTTGTGATGTGAGGCCGTCCTCAATATTGTAAAACCATTTCACTGAGATAGCAACCAATTCCTTTCAGAAATTCCCCATAATATTTCTAACCCGTATTCTCCTCTGGAAGAAGTCAGAACTGAAGCCCTCAAAATGGAGGCAGAATGTTCCTCCGAAACTATGGTATCTACATCCAAGTCTAAACGTCGTTACAACCAATGACACCGACACTGACATTCACACCGCAGAGAGAACTTTGAATCATTTGTATGATCTTGTTGATTTCTTTTGATGATTACAAAGATCGTTAACGTTAAGATTAAGTACGGAATGTGAACTGGGAAGAATAACAGAAAAATGGACCATGGCCTATCTAAAAATGTCATCCCATCCCCCACCTAAAGTTACCGATAAGAAACGGAGACCTGGCGACGATAGGCCCTACACCTTCAAACAAATTGTCCGTAACTTGGCGGATGATTTGAAGGGGGTGAATTTCTTTATTTATAACACATACAAAAACGTTTGAACACAAGATTCAAGTTTATTTTTCACACGTGGTACATACATAAGTATTTCGCTAATTTGTTTAATCAAATAGGTATGGCCTTCTGAGTTACAGCACCGTGTAGTGTGGTAGAAGTTCACCAACGTCCTAGATGTCCTGACTTCACCATCATGGCGATTTTTATAATCGTCTGCTATGTTTAGTCACGATCGATTTGAAATTTAAAGTTCCGTATCTAGACTGCTAGCCTGAATATAGCAGTCACCTTATGGAGTGCAGACGAACTTGAAATAACCAGACAGACTGACTCACGGTCTCTATGGCAACTGCAGCGTGGGATTCCCTGTCGCACGAGGCGGTCTATCATGTTCAAGCGCAAATTGAATTAGCCTTTAATTTCACACAGATACCGAGTGTTCCAGATATTCCCGAATTCAATTTCTAAAACAAAACATTTCAAATCACCGAATAAATAATTAAAGGAGCGCCTTATCACCGTATAACTGATATATACAGAACGTGGATTCTGGTCAACTGCGTTTTAATATAATGATTATTATTCAGGTTATATCGGGACTATGCATGTGTCAACTGCTGAGGTCAGACAAACACAACGTAGAAATAAATTGTAAAACATTTTTTGTGTGACTTCGTAGTTTTCGTTAGTGAAGAACTTTGGGAAGGGGGGGGGGGAGATATTCATAACAAAACTGTCAGAAAACATTTACCCGTCCAGAATCTGAAGTAGGTACTTCCCGAATACGAGCTAGAAGCATTATCACTATGACACACCGCTCAGACGTCTGATTCTGTTACACGACACAATTTTACAATTCTGATGCACCTTAACTATAAAATTAACGTGAAAGCCGGCAACAATTTCTTTAAGTATTCAACATGTTTGCCAGGCAGTGCACTCTCTGCAGAAATGATACACAGTGTCCATAAATGAGTAGGCGGCTCAAGTCAATGTAATATCAAGTCCACACTTGCGAATGCAAAGGTCAGTTGCATGTTTCAATACAAATTTCGAACATATCAGGTATGGAGGTTCGAAGCTTGCACTTCTGGTTTTTCCTCTTTTTCGCGGTCGATTTAATCCAAATTATCACTGTGTCTTTCAAACTGTACACAGTTTAAAACATAATGGCGACGCGTGGCGACTTTGGCCTCGAGCAACCAAACAATGATGTTTTTATTTGTCAATCAAGAACAGAAAAGTCAAGAACATGTAGAGACCTTGGTCTCATAATCACAAACATGATCGATCGGGATGATATCAGAAACACGAACAATGTCACACTTGACATTGCGTGATTTTACACTGTGAACAACGCGAAAAGCTTGGAAGTCAGTGGAACAGTACACGGTACTCTGGAACGTGACGGAAGATCAGACCACCATTAGTGACGTAAACGAATAAAACAAAACACTTCTATAACTATAAGTGTCACGTGACAAAGGTGTGTTCACGATCGCAAGTGCGAATCAATAGACCGAAACAGTGCATCAGCATGTAAACTAACATATTATAATAACGAAATCGCAAAGGACCTATACATTTTCCGTTTCAGATAAGTTTCCATTCAACATAAACATATTATACGCTCCCCGCTTTACGCGGTATCGATGCATTCGAAAAATCGTAGCAACGCAACCCCCGCGTATAACGAGAGTCACTTGTACTTGAAAGACGAAAGTCGGCTAAAATAGAGATTATCTTTTTAGCTGGTATACGACAACTCTCGGTTTACGAACATTCGCTATAACGAACGTAACAATTCATTCAAAATTTCTTAAAGTCGCCAATAGATAGAGTTTCTTACAAAACCAAATGCCAAACGTATAGTGAACATAATTGTAAGATTTAAATAAATAAACTTTTAAAAATGTATTTATTACAATAATTACACTGGTCAACAATGTTTCGGCAACATAGATGAAAATATGTGTTTCATATTGTATTTTTTGCGCAAAATTCAAATATGGCCTTGGAAATTTTCCATCACGTACCGTTTTTGTGTAATTTTGTCTTAACGTCTACCAAATGAGTGAATTTCTTGATTCAATAGGGATATTTTTTGTAGGTTGGCTACACTGGCAGTCTCCCATAACCTCACTTTAAGTGTGAGTTTTGAAGTTTAAGCACATGCTATTGTAATGACATTAATGGCCTTATGAAAGGAATAGGAGTCATTTATGATCCAAAAGAATGGCGACTATTTATAGATTCGTCAAAGTTCAGCTTGAAGGCTGTGCTGTTACACAATGGAAATGAAAAAGTTTCAGTTCCATTAGCACATTCTGTAGGCCTAAAAGAATCCTATGAAATTGTTGAAAGAATCATCAAAAGTGTGAAGTACGAGGAACACAAGTAGCAGCTACGCGGTGATTTTAAAGTTGTAACTCGGTCTCCAAGCGGAATTCACTAAATACTGCTGTTTCCTCTGAATGTGGGACAATAGAGCGAGAGAGAGGCACTATGAAACGAAAGACTGGCCGGGAAGAAATTAATTAATTCCGGGAAAAATAATATCAAGTTCAAGCCTTTGGTTGACCCACAAAATGTTCTCTCACCACCACTTCGTATTAAACTAGGACTTATCAAAAATTTTGTTAAAGGAATGGACAAGGAAGGAGAAGGATTCAAATATCTGAGGGTAATGTTTCCCAATCTTAGTGATGCCAAGTTGAAAGAAGGAATTTTTTCGGGCCTCAGATCAGAAAACTGTTGGACGATGGAAATTTTGAAGCCAGACTTAATGCTAAAGAACTCGCAGCGTGGAAATCTTTTGTATCTGTGGTGAAAGGATTCCTCGGAAAGAGAAAGGAAGAAAACTACCAGCAGCTTTGTAAATAACCCATAAAAATGACATTAGTAGTAGGCTAAACTTTGTACTACATACGCAAACGAGAAAAAGTAAAAGTTGTCGCATCAATAAACTCTTACGTGTTAGGTGTTTTTCAAGGTCACATTTGAAATCAGCGCCCCAAAATTTGTAAATAACACTGAAAATTGTCCATGTTATCGGGAAAAGTGAAAAATTGTTGCCTTGTGTTATCAGAAAATTATTATATGATAATTAGTACGTTGTTTTAATGCTTTAAAATGGCTGCTAACGTATACGATACGTATCATAAAAGCTCAGGAATGCAAGATACACATAACGAACAAAAACTTATAACGAACAACGTCTTGGAACGGAACTCGTTCGTAAACCGAGAGTTTCCTGTATAAGTGTGTTCTATCAAGCGTTGCTGTGGAGTCCAACAGTATCGTGAAGATAACGATACTAACACTGCCAACTTCACAGCGAATCTATCTCTTCCACTCTGTTCTTACAGTATTCGTTAGATTAAACATTCCCTGGCAACGATAACGTAAATATATTGCGTTACGAAGGTCTAACAATAGACACGGCCTGATCATGTAATGTACATACACAACAGCTGCAATAAAATTGCTCGGGAACAACGTTGCTGTCGAGCGATTAGCAAACCTGCTTCGTATTTGGGAGGTCCCTGGCTCAAATCTCGGCCCGGAGACCGCCTATCCTAACTACGGTTTCCTATAATTTTTTCTTTAGTACCTCCAGGCAAATGCTAGGATATTAAATTATCATCACATCATTCGACGCTACTGACGACGTTAAATAAATTACAGACAAAATTAATAAAACTGTTCCGGGAATAAAATAAAACCATGAGCGACAAGATTCCAGGCAAATAACTATTAAACATGGCTTATCTACTGTCAAGATTCTGGTGGAAGCTCGGTTAAACTAACGGTGCCCATACCTTGAGAAAAATGTAGCAGAAAACAACAAAATGATACCTGACTCAACTAGAGATAGCTGTTCATGTAGACGGGACAGAACACAGAGCAGTCTCCAAGCCAAGGCCAAACGTTTGTGTTGAGCTTGGGAAGTGGTTCCACAACACGGCCGCTCGATAGACCAGTGGTATTCAATCTGGGGTACGCGAAGACATCTTAGGGGGTACGTGAAATTTAAAAATATATATATTATTTTATGAAAAACACTGAATAATCAGTAATTTAATTTATTTAATTTATTTTAAATGTACATTATATACTATGTATAACTTGAATTATACACCAACAACTTTGGGGGTACAAAGTTGAAGAGAAATTATATCTGGGGGTACGCGAACAAAAAGGGTTGAATAGCACTGCGGTAGACTATCAGCTTTACTCAACGCCGGAAACAATGGCAAAGCAAAGCAAGCACGGGTGGTCGTCTTACAACAAAATTGGTTTAGTCATCAGACCCTGCTCACCAATTTAAAATTACAAATTCCTCGCTCAGCTGATAAAGAAGTTACCGGTCTCGACAGAAATGCGTTCACATGAGCCCGGACTCGAACATGTCCACAGTTAATTAAATATAGTCAACTCTCTCATATCACATCCCTTTAACAAACATTTCGTTTTTAAACAGTGGCGTACTGGTTTATTGCACCGTACTGTTTCCTGAACACCCAAAAGACTACTAACCCAGACTTCACAGTGAAAAATCAAATCCTATTTTAATATTTTCAGATCTATAGCAAAGGTCCGTACCACGTTGGTCTAGCGGTTAGAACGCTGGCCTTGTAATCCTGGGGTCTCGGGTTCGATTCCCGGCGGTGCCCGAATTTATAACTTGTGTTGGGTAAGGCCGTGGTCTAGGCAACACGGAGTTTTCCTCCGTGGCATCCCAACAATTACTCCATTCACACACAGAAGAAGGCAATGGCAAACCACTTCTGGATCATCTGCCAAGAACATATATGAACAGGTCCCAGTCGGAGAAAAGGATGGAAGGATCCTGGGGGCTTCCCCGGTTTCTCTGTGGCATCCCAACAATTACTCCATTCACACACAGAAGAAGGCAGTGGCAAACCACTTCTGGATCATCTGCCAAGAACGTATATGAACAGGTCCCAGTCCGAGAAAAGGATGGAAGGATCCTGTTCATATGGACCTGTCGTCAGACAGAACACTAAATAATAAATAGCAAAGGTCCAAGTTTTGTCTTCTCTTCCCGTTTTCCAACTAAAATGTTTTGAACATTTATTAATTTATTTATTTCATGCGCGTTACATGTCCCACATACCTCGTCGTCTTGGGTTTGATCACCAAAAATATACAGATTGAGTCAAAATAAATCATACGAAGTATATAATGTATGAGCAAACTTCAAGTTTGTTTTTACAATATATTTTTTTTGTGTTCAATATGGAGAGTTCAATGAGTTCAAAATTATTTAAATGGGATACTAATTATGACGCAACTGTATTTTGTGAAGGGTACAAATTACGAACCTCCTCGTCTTCCACTATCCTCCTCTCTTGGGTGAAACTTCTCATCAATTTCTTACACAGGCCCCTCGTCAATATCCACAACCAAAACGTCTACATTCACCAGACGTTAGGAATTTATAAAAAGGGAGGTCAAAAGCCCTAAATTGTAGGTGAGGGTGGTACATTTGGTGAATAACATCTCACATTTTAAGTCGATGTAGGAATGCAATTTCATGAAACCTGCACAGTGTTACGAAGTATTAAATAAAGCAGCTCGTACATATATAGAATACCGTAAAAAGATGTATACACACATTAACTAAATGAAATAAACACACTTTAATGACTAAGCCATTACACTGACATTTAGTGTATTTGCGAATTAGTATAAGTGTTCTTCAAAATGACCACCGTTAGCTTCGTGGCACAGTTGACAGCTGTGGATATAACAAAAAAGGCTAATATTCCGTATTATAGAGTGTTTTTTATCTTTTTGGGATATCGTGCAGTTATCAGTCGTCTAACGAGTTAAAAGCGAAAACTAAAGGTGTGCCACGCATCCTACAAACTTAACCATCACATTCCTTCGTGCGGTGAGGCCCATACAATACCTGAAAGTTATCGACATAGTTCCACCTACAAACTGTGTATTTTCGGTAAAAATCGATTGTATAGTTCTGCTTACAAATTAAGTAGTTTCGCGAAGAATCGATTTTAAGTTAAGTAACCAGGATAAAACGCGCGAGGTTTTGCTGTGCTATATATAGCTTCAGCTGTGCAAATTGATTAACGTCGCCAATGTTTTTGCTCGCTTGCTTTTGAATCGAGTAGAACAAATGCTTTATAGGAAAAACCTATCTACTCATAATACGCGAGAAGTGTTTTGAAGCCAGCTCACAATGACTGCATAAGCTTCAACAGAAATATGATTCTTGGACAGAGAGCCCGTGGTCGGTAGTGGTAAAATAAGCACGTTATTACACGAGGGTGTACCAACAAGTACTACATCATTCATCGCCATATTCTTGCTCACAATAACATTTTAAACGCGCTAATAACAATGTTATCAATTGTTAGATTTATAAGTTATAAAGACATAACCTCTAAATTCAAGAATTTTTAGTGCATTCCGTGACAAGATGGCTAGCAGTTACAGTTACTCCACACGGAGTTTCGATTGACCTCTTTGGGGAGCTTTCAAAAATCCTCTATTGCAGCGTTTCTCAACCTATGGTACGCGTGCCACTGGTGGTACGCTATCCAATGTTGAGTGGTACGCGAACTAACTAATAAAATCAAAAGATAATATTAACATAAATAAGTTTTCCCTGAACGCATTTGGTTAGTAGTACATTTAATGTGTTGAATTATAATTAGTGATACGCCAGCGAAAAATGGTGAGAACCTCTGCTCTATTGTTTACGACAGTGGTATTCAATCTGGGGTACGCGAAGACATCTTTGGGGGTACGTGAAATTTAAAAAAATATATTATTTTATGAAAAACACTGAATAATCAGTAATGTAATTTATTTAATTTATTTTAGATGTAGATTATATACTATGTATAACTTGAATTATACACCAACAACTTTGGTGGTATAAAGTTGAAGAGAAATTATATCTGGAGGTACGCGAACAAAAAAGGTTGAATACCTCTGGTTTATGTAACCCGAAGGTTCATTGCTGTATTTACAAGAACCCGCCATTGGGACCTACCCTGAGCCAGACAGACTCAACCCACCCATTCAAGCCCTATTTCCGTAAAAACATTTTAATATTATACTCCCAACAACACCTAGGTCTCCACGTGATCTATTCCCAGGTTTTCTCACTAAAACCATGTACTCTCTTCTACGCTTGCTACATACCCCGCCCATTTCACCCCCCTTATTTTAATTATCAAAATTATTGATAAAAATTTCAAGTTCCTCGTTACCCGTGATGTTTAGTTCCAATCTTCTGTTACTTTTCGTTTTTGAGGTCGAACTGTTATTCTCTTAAGTTTCAATCTGTTCTTCCCATAGTGCAGTAAAAAGACAAGCAGAGTCCTCCAAAGAAGAACTTTAGTTTGTAATGCTAACATAAGTGACATTGCTGTAATTGTTTCAGTGGCTCTGAAGTACATAGCGTTAAACATGCAAAAACTGCCGTGCCACTACGTGTCCACGTGCAGAAATATGAAATTTAAATTTAAATTCAGTGCCAGTCTACAGTTTCACTTAACTGACTTTTCAAATCACCGCTGTAAATAAAACCCATAGAAATGCAAAGAGTAAATTTTGAATACATACGCCTATGATGTGCTGTGACCTTCCGAACTTGCCCACATGCAAACAAAAGGTACTGAAACGATTCCAACCATCATTAATGCCTGTGATAATGACATCAATCACTAAGCACACATACAAAATTCTGTCTGTCGTTTCTCAGTCACAATGCAATTTGTATCGATCACACGGCAGCCTTGTACTCCACAGGAGGTCATGACCTGTACTACGACGAGGCCTTTCTCTAGTCGAACCAAAGTTTCAAAACGTCCCAGAATTAATTCTCACAGACAAAACCCAACGACGCCACCACACCAGTTTGCAGTCAATCCGGACAAAGAGACCCCTGGCCACTTCACTACACAGGAGGAACATAATACCATTACGTGTCGTCTGTGTCCCTTAACAGCACTGAACTTCGTGGTTACATCAACTCCGAGAATTTCTAGACATTTTTGCTTCTCAAGAAGGAAGTGCTTACAGATAAATTCTTTAAAGGTCCACCTCAGGGTTTTCAACCCGCAGCCCGTCGATGAGTTTTGGAAGGCCAACATTTTTTAATAGGTACTGTGCCATTCTGCACGAAAAGAAAGTTACCTGACATCAGAAAGCATGTTTCGTTAATGCCACATTACTGAGAGCAACTGCTAAGATTATTACTGAATAACGTCAAATTAAAAAATACGGCGCGTCTGACTTGGAAGCATGCATGTACATCGCAACAACATAAACGGACCTAAATATGACCGTCTTCTGGCTACAGCGAAGTGTAGTTTGTTAGAATATTTGTAGTTTATTTAACGACAACGTTTCAGTAGCTTAGACCAGTGGTATACAAACCTGAGGTACGCGTACCCCCGGGGGTACGAGAAGACATCTTAGGGTGTACGTGAAATTTAAATATATTATTTTATGATAAACACTGAATAATCGGTAATGTAATTTATTTAATTGATTTTAGATGTAGATTATATACTATGTATAACTTGAATTATACACCAACGAATTTGGGGGGGTACAAAGTTGAAGAGAAATTATATCTGGGGGTACGCGAACAAAAAAAGTTGAATACCACTGGCTTAGACTATACAGCGTCGAATGAGAGGATGATATTGAATTGGAATGGATGTGGAAGGAAGCAGATGTGGCCTAATTTAAGGTACTATCCCGGAATTTGCCTGGGAGGACTGAGGGAAACCACGAAAAAACCATCAGGATAGTCGGTCTCCGGACCGAGATTTGAATCTATGACCTCCCGAATACGAAGCAGGAGTGTTAACCACTCGGTTTGGTAGAAGCTCACCATCGTTTCAGAGGCGCTTACTGATTGTGTCATCAGGGCGATGGTCGCTCCCGAAGGAACGTCTTGTAGCCCTGAATTACGTAAATAACGTTAATGAGTCACAGGACCCCGCGGTCATTTTAATTAATAACGTCCTCTAAAAACAAATAAGACGGAAGAGGGCAAACAAAAATAAAAGAGAGAGAGAGAGAGAAGAAAAACAAACAAAGATGTGCCGATAAATTTAAAGCAATTTAACAAAGAAAACCCGCTTTCAAACACAAATAATTACGGTAACAGCCGCATAGTTTCCTCGTTGCTATCCTCAATGACAGAAAGAGTTGCCCTCCCTAAACAGGCCTATAAGATTTCTCATTTAAAAACGAAACCCCACAAGAATCACGTGTTACGACACAAAAATTAAATCACAAGTAAGTCCACTCTCTCCAAACCTCCCCCGTGTCAATCGAGTCAAGGTCACCCTTCTTGCTAGGCCGTTGCTCACGCCAGCTGCGCAAAACATTGCTAAGGTGGGAACATGGGTTATTCACGAGCAAAATATTAACTTCGCATCGGAATAGTCGCGTGCCGTTCGCGAAGCATTTAGCAACGCTTATCCTGACAAGAAAGTACCAAATAAGACAACATACAACAGTTCGAAGCGTTATCTTACCAGCGTTTACAGCAGCCATCAACAGCGACACATAACTACAGCAATCTTCCTCTTATCAGGGGCTTAAGGAAGGAAAGATTGATTTATTTCGTCAATGAATAAAACAAGACGTCAAATAAATCAAACGCTCTTCTCTGTATAGTTCTTCTTTGTATCCAAATATCCCTTTATTTGTTTGCAAATTAAAAACACGTGAAAATAATCGGTGGAGTAAGTTGGGGCAGCTGCCCCGGGGGCATATGAGAACGGGGCTCATCCACCACAATCCGTATACAGTGGATTCCGGTTAATCGGGACACATCAGGACTATAACACTTTGGCCCAATTAACCGGAATCATCTGAACATCCATACAATGTAACAGAGACTAAGAACTGGGAACGAAACATTGCTAATCTCTGCGTGTTTCAAACTCGGCTGCAACTTATAAAAACTTAAAAATTCGTAAGACAGTTTGTATATTTATTCTGTCATCTGGAGATGTCAGGTTGTAGGTCTCTGGAAATAGACCAGGCACAAAATTTGTTACCAATGGCTGTAGTACGAGATTC
This sequence comes from Zootermopsis nevadensis, assembly GCF_000696155.1. Next base: position 142,455 of record NW_019059949.1, on the reverse strand, counting down.
AAGATGGGCTCCGGAATACGTA
>NW_019059949.1:99306-134134 GCF_000696155.1 Zootermopsis nevadensis | reverse complement strand
ATTTAGCTCTGTGTGACTTCTTCCTCTTCCCAAAGATGAAAATTCAGCTAAAGGGATGGAGATTTGAGACGATAGAAGAGATTCAGGCAGAATCGCAGATGGTGCTTGACAGGCTGACAAAGAAAGATTTCCAGGGATGCTTCCAGGCTTGGCAGCGGCGCTGGGATCGTTGTGTTCACTCCCAGGGGAACTACTTCGAGGGTGATGGATGAATTTAATACCTGAGATAAGTGTACGAGTTTTTATAGGCGCAGTCTTGAAACTTTCCGATCGCACCTGGATCTGGGCCGCTAACGAGCCCCTTTGTCCATCCCCCAGATGATATATGAGTGAATATGGGGCAGCAGTGGAATGATGTGATAGGGGTAAACCAAAGGTCTCGGACAAAAACCTGTCCCATTGCCACTTTGTACACCATAATTCCCACATGACCTAACCTGGACACGAACTCGGGCCTCCGCGATAAAAAAAACAAGTTACAAACCACCTCCGCGTTAAAAAACAAGCGACAAACCACCTCCGCTAAGTTACGTTACATCTCTTTGCAGATGTTAAAACAATGCACAACAGATTTTTATTTTATAGACTTCCTTGCGCAAAGCGCTTAAAACGAAAGACAAATGAAAAGAGTGTCCGCTTATACATCCGTCTGTCCGCAAATAGGAATACATTATCCCGTTCCCATTAGTGAAGCTTGGGCCCCTTATCAAGATGACTGAATCGTTGAATAAAAAAGACGACTGTCATCTGAAATATTGCGCCTGTAGTGTTACAGACCGACGTTTCAGGGATGCTTTCTACCTACATCATCACGGCGATAAGTTTCCCTGATAATACAGGTAGCAAGCGCATCTGAAACGTCGGTCTGTAACACTACAGGCGCAATATTTCATAAAACAATCAATGAACTTCATACTCGCCGCCGTGTCAACCTGAAAACTCACAAATGTGGAATAAATTACCGACTAACTGGGATAAGCATAATAATCTGACATCGAACTCATGGCAGTTTATGGAAGCAGCCATAAGAATATAACAACGTTCCGGTTCCTACAATTCTTTGTGGGGTCCGCAGTGGCCGCGCGGTCTGAGGCCTGGGCCTTGTGTCGCTTGGTCGCTGGGACCGTGGGTTCGAATCCCACTCAAGCCATGAATGTTTGTCCACGTTTTTTTCTGTGTTGTGCTGTCCTGTGTACAGGCACAGGCCTTGCGACGGGCTGATCCCTCATCCAAGGAGTCCTACCAACTGCCTATAGATCAAGCCAACGAAAAGTTGGGACCCGCAGTGGTCAAGCACTTGAAGAACGGGTCGTTCCCAGCATCCAGTACAATTCTTTGTGGAGAAATGAGTGAATTGATCTGATCAATTAGTGTATTTAACCTAATTATGAATTTCTGGCTGCTTTATCTGCAGTATTGAAGGTTCGTACTATCCATTATGATTAGAGGCCATGAATCGTGAAATTAACGTTACATAAATTGGTAAACACACAAGAAAACCTGCTCCAGCGTTAATGAAATTACTTAACCTCAGTCATATTCGCCTTGCGCCGCGTCCTAACCATATTTTCTCATTCAGCTTTCTGAACATGGAGGTAATCCATGCTTTTGGGGGACACAACACAAAGCGAGCGTGCCTTATTTTCCATGTCGCACTTACCTTGTGGAAGAGAGGGAGGGAAATACGGGGCAATGGCAAGACAGCCATGACTCAGTTTCGTCAAAAACGTAGTGTTATTTTATCCACATCAGAACCATAACACGGTCGCCAGAGTCTCGTATGTGATAAGTGCGATATCGACAATAAGGTGTGCCCCTAATTAATACAATTTCAATACAACTAATTTACATAAATGAATTGGATGCCAAGAATGTTCTGCTAAACACTGTCTCTGCTGTCCTTTCAGGACATGAAGCTGAAGATGGGGGAGTAGAATGACATCCTGTGATCCATTTGCTTAATTGAATTAGACAGTAAGGGACGCTGTTTGCATGTTTAGTACCACTGAACGCACCCTTCATTAAAATATCACACACTTCCCTACCACGTCCTATAAATACTGACTCGATCAATACGAACGCCTTGCTGTTCCAATTATAATGTTAGATCAACGCAGCGGCAGACGATGTATGCATATGACAGAGTTCAAACTCACGGAGACATTTTCCGATTCCTTTTTGAACCGAGGGTTCCACAAACTGTGGACCTCTTCACACCAGTTACCATCAACAAAACGGTGCAATGATTTGTACTTCTCAGAATGAAGGTGGCTATACGAATTGAGATTTTCCGTCATTTTCCTTAATAATTCTAGGTAAATTCTGGAACGATAGGCCTGCTTTAGAATAGGTTCTATTCCTCCATCTTAGTTCACCACCTTCACACCAATCCAGAAGGCAATAAGAACAGAAACTTCGTTTTGAAAAGGGAAACAGCAAGAATACTCGAAAGTCTGCAACAAACCAAAATCTTCAAGGGGGGATGGCTCTGAAACGGGATTGAAACACCGTAAAAACCTGGCATCTTCTATTATAATCGTTGCGTGAGACGCTATAAACTTCTGTAATCGAAAAATCGTCGTCAAATAAACTAAGAAACGATATCACGGTACATGGGCTTTAACATGTCCCGGTTACAAAATTTATCTCATCATATTTTCAGATTTCTTTCAAAATATTTACGTTTTTCTGTTTATTCTTTGGGTTTAGTAATATTCATACATTCCAGTTATACTCCACAACTGTTGACAATTTCGAGTGTGCAGTTTAAGGTTCCACAGTTCTGTTGCAAGGTTCATTAAGATTATAGCGCGGATTCCGCCACACAAATAAAACGTATTTCCACGGTTGACCAGCCCGTTTTGTATTCAAATTGCACAAAATTGTGAGGAAGGTTTCTGAAGATAGTCTCCACCGCCACTTATTCCAACAGATCAGAGCAAAACCAATTTTCACCAATCTCTGCGTAGTTTTCAGGGACGAAACATGCGGACGGATGAACATAACCTTCCCATTATTAGTTCCTGCATAATTTTACGTAAAAAAAATCAGGATAGAGCATGTAAAGACTGTCATATGCGATTTATAATCTCCATATTACGTGTTTACCACAAGCATAAATCACCACGCGTGACGCACATCACACGTGGTGACGTTGCTTTCTGCAAGGTTTCGACGTCATCAAAGGCCACGAAACAATATCGGTGTGATGTAATCCAATATGCATGTTCATTTCAAATATCCCAACTTCGACAGGGCAGGACGGAAGTCGGTCGACTTTCGCATATATACGATATCGAATTTACAAATTCTCTGACAACGGAGCCCGCAGGTTCAACAAAGCAAATACCAAATCTCACCACAGAAGACGATTCTGGGCCAGATTCATCCATATCCCAGCATCACAACCTACCTCAGTGAGATTCACGTCCTTTGTGGTCTTCTAATATAATGTTTCCCAAGAAATTTTCCAACCAAAATTGTTTGCTTTCTCTGCAGCCCCCACTCCAGCTACATGTCCAGCCCATCATAACATTCGTGATGTCGCTATCCTAACAATGCTAGATGACCTACAAAAACCACGCAGTTTCTCGTTAAACGGTCCACTCACTTCATCTGTAAGTCCAATCTTTGGTCCAAACATTCTCTCAACACCTTTAAAATCCTTATAATTTATTAATCCATGGAAGTAAAAGTCTACATTACAAAACACAAGGCAAAACTGTTTTAATCTCTAGTATTTCGGAAAGCAGGCAGAGCGATAACAGTTTCTGAACTTAACAATAAGAATAAATATTTAATTATCACAAGAACAAAATAATATAAGCATTGAGAAAGACTTCTTTAACAAAACATTCTTCCCTCGGGACATCTTTTTCCCCAGTCAGCCCGAAATAAATAAACCCCTTCCAGCCCTACTATAAACCATTATGTACCACGCACAATTTCCTAAAGTTTGCAATGACCATTTACTTCCACACAAAACCGATATTTTGAAATCCGTGAAACCTTGTACCTACATTAAATGTCAACGTGTTTCAACACAGATACAAATTCACTTTTTTCAATGTAGAACACCTTGGGTTCTGTAAGCGCTTTCGTTTAGCCATGAAATTTGCATGTTGCTACACCAAACTGTATTTCTTGGCATATACGTGCATTCATCCAATTAGTGTCTAACTAAATTTATGCCAGATCGTGGACGCTCCGAAGAAATAAACATGGCGGGGTAAGTAATCGAATAAGTACGTGCAGAAAAACCTACACTCCTACAGGAAATTCCCACACACAAACTGAAGTCAACAAACCGTGGGTAAGGTTAGGTTAGCATAGGTTAGGCTAGGTGCAGCTGATGGATTCTCCAATCACATGTCATTTAAAGGCCCCTTAGAGTAATGATTTGATGTAAGGGGGGGAGGTCTGTATAGGAAATGTTGAGCGAGGTGTTAAAATAATTTGGTAAATGTTTTTCTTTTGTACCACCTCAATTTAATAAACAGATTCGTTCTTATCATTCTTCAATAACGATGTTTCAACTGCAAATCCTAACAGAGCATGAGATCAGATAGTAACATAACCGTTTATAGTGAGTAGGATAAGATTTGGAAGGAAACGATCGTAACCTATTTCAAGTGCATTCACCTGGAGATACTGAAATTATTGAAGCACCTGTCAGATAATGTTAACGCCGACCAAACTTCCCCAGTGGAGGACGTCATGCTAGAATCTTCCTCCCAGATATTACAACACCGCTTACTTAAGCAATTAAGCACTACGCCATGAAGACGTATGGAGAGTGGGCTGGAGGTGGACTACAGCTCCATGAATTCTTAACCTAGGCACTAGATGGATGGAACCGGTCAGATTCATGCATCGATCGCGTTAATCTCGATACTCAACGGATACGAGGAATGTGTAAACCGCAGAGGCGACCTGGATGTCCTGCCGAATACAAAAATGATTACGCATGACGGCAATCAAATCCAAGTCGCCCGATCAATAATCAGTACTGTCACGAGTGAGTTATCCTGGCTGTGATAACATACTTTTGTGTTTAACCAATACGAAAATAACTTACATGAAATTTAATGACTGGTATTACCACTAACAGAGACCAACTTTCTTTCTTTTTTACATATTTTTACTTAACGAATACATTTTAACCCCCTGAAGTCGAAGATCGTCTAATAATAAGAATCCGGTCTGTACTGCGAAGAGAACATCACACTTCATCATTACACAGATCAATTGGTTATGCTGTTTAAATATCATCGCTCAAATATCTATATATTCAAATACAGTCAGTGATTGTTAAAGAATGGGGGCACATGTCTTTCTTAACACGAGGAAAAGTTATGGGGCGATCGCTCTCAAACGTAAAATTCTTGAAGCATAGGTTTCTTCTAAGAATAACTTTATGAATAAAAATTGCCTTGGATATTTTCCATCGTCTAGGAAATAATAAAATAGAAAACGACGTTTCGGAGATGGGGCTCTATCTCCATCTTCAGGTTCCTACTCAGTTGGGCCCAATAGATAGAGCTAATCCCTATCTCCGGACCGAGCTCTATCTATTGGGCCCAACTGGGAAGGTACCTGAAGATGGAGATACAGCCCCATCTCCGAAACGTAGTTTTCTATTTTATTATTTCTTAGACGATGGAAAATATCCAAGGCAATTTTTATTCAAATGACTCACCATCGTCACGAACTTTTAAGTTTAATAACTTTATGGTACACCTCAACAGTCAAACGCATGCACTTTGTCCACAAGGCGACAGATCGTGGGCAATTGAACGACGGTTTATCAACCGACACTGTTATATAATGCTAATGAGCATACGGCAGTGGTCATTATGAATTCGGAGTGGCAATGGTATATTTCTAACACAGTGTTCACCTATGAATGATAAAAACAACAAAGAATTCGGAATATGTATCCTCGGCGAAGATTCGAATAAGAAACCTCCAGCATGAAAATCCACTGAGCTAAACCTTCTCAACATCCAGACACAAGTTTAAAAATATACTTATTTATGGATGATTTTAAATTACACAAAACCTTGGCACCTATTCAGGGCTACTTCAAAACACTGATTCTTACATAAATACAATTGTTTGTGTTGTTTTAACTTCCTCTGAAGAAGTGCATGTGGATTCAAGTACAGAGCCATAGCAAAGGTACTGATTAAGATTTAAAGTTATGTGCACCATAAACTTGTTGAAGTAATTCGTGTCCAACAGTTTACAGTCATTTATCACGAGAAGTTTTTAAGAACAAATTAACTTATAATGTAATCCGTCGTGGTAACTACATTAGCCACGTGACAACGTTCAGATATTGCTAATTAGGTTATCTACCCACGTTTACTTTGTAGGATAAAGAAGGTATTGTAAGCACACAAGAAGAAAAGCATTCTTTCTACATTTTACTGCTGTTCTCTGGCTTAGTTCCTTTGATTTTATATGGAAAATGACTTTAATGGTTACTTAAAGATTGATATACTTAATTACATACATGAAAATGGTTTGTTTAAATTGTTATTAGGTTTTAACAACGAAATAATATTTTTGCTGCTGTTAGTTACACATGGTGTTTTGCCTAAATGGTACAATAGGTGAGAGATTTTGCTTTTACTTCTGAATATATTGTTTATAAGACTCATTTTGTCAAGGCAGAATAATGAGTTTAAAAGAATCTTGACTACATAACAAGTCAATCAATTATCACAGACTTGGTACAGATGCACTGTGATTTAATTCTCATATACGATATATTAGAAAATTACTCATAGAGAACAATTAGGAAATCTAAATCAGTATTTAAAATAACACATTTTTATTGAAAAGTATAAAAAGCATCATATGACAATTCGTATCAAGACTTATCTTTGCTTCATTACGAAATTTCATATTTCATCCACCACGACACAATGTGTATGAGGAACATGGAGGCAGAACTAGACCAGTTATTTAATTCTGCACTACTTGAAAGTAAATAATCAGATTCCGGATCAGGCCAGCTTTATCTGCGAGGAAAAATTCCCCACTGCGCAGTGGAGGGCCGATGGACCTCGGAAACATTCTGACCATGGTAGCGAAGAAACAAAGCACGATGGCTCTCCTACAAAAGGAAACCAAAGCAGCAGTCTGAAGCATTATTTTTACTAGCTGAGCTATCAAGGCTCGTTTAGCGAGAGAGGCTGGATAGCTGTAATCCATTTCCTGTCAGCTCGCACAGCGGATACACAACCTTTTATCAGGCACTGAACAGATTTATTTATCATCACCGAGGACACTTTGTTCGGCACGTGGCATAATTCCGCTGGTGCATCTCTGACACAGTAACAAACGGAAGCAAGTTCTGATTGCATCTGCGTGTCCATATTCATTGTTACACCAACTCAAGCGGAACTCGCCTCGACGCCATGTTCCTTCAACGCACACAGAATTCGAAGAGGAAAAATATTTTTATAGAGATGCAATTAATTTCTGAAGTCACTCACCTTGAAGAGCCGGGGTTACTCAGGCAGTATAGTGACCGACTACGGGCTGGACGACCAGGGCTCGATCCCCGACAATGGCAGAGGATTTTACTCTAGTCTCTGGGACCCATCCAATGGGTAACGTGGTCCTTTCCCGGAGGTTAAAGACGGCCTGGGCTTTACGCTGACCACTCACCCCAAATTAGTTCCGACGTTAAGAATGAGTGGAGCTATACCGCCTCTCACCCAAGCGCCTAAATGGCATGCGGTGGGACAGTTTTACTTTTTTCTTAGTTTAGTCTCTCATCTTGAGGGGAAAACAGATTGAGAATGTTTCAGAATCAAGTGTTCGAAACAATATTTGCAAGACCGAGGGATTTTCCAATAGGAAAGTGAATACATTAACATAATGAGGATCCCTGAAGATGGAGGCGGTATGTTCCTCCGAAACATTAGTATCTATCTACAAGTCTACACAGCGTTACAACCCAGATGACCAACATCAGCATAATCATTCGTGTCCCTGAAAGCCGTTTGAGACACTTTTATAAAATAAAGCAATCCAGGATATTACATAGCAAGATAATATTAAAATGAACCTTAGGAAACAGGGTGTGAGGGTGTGGAATGCATTAACTTGGCTCAGGATAGGAACCAGTGGCTGGCTGTTATGAACACGGTAATAAACCTTCTGGTTCCAATAAGGAAGAGGTATCTCTTAAATAGGTGATAAACTATCGAATTATTAAAAATAGGCTGTACAGCGCAGAACAGCAGGGGAAGATGACAAGGCCTGCTTTAGTCGCATCTAATTTTAAAGACACTATCCCAGGACTCACCTGGAAGGATCAGCGGAAACCACAAAAGAAAGGTGTCAGGACAACAGACACTCGAAACAGGTGTCTCCAAAATACAAACCTGGTGCGTTGTCTAAGAGTCAATGTGTACTGCGGTGTTGACGCTTTCGATGTTTACGGTAATGGGCACGCGTGTTTCTAATGTTAAGAATTCGTGCTGAGGTTGTAACAAATACCTTTCCACATGAGCCCGCTTTCATGCATTAAGATCCGCAGAGAAATCGCAGACATCCGACGGATGTCCCCAAAGACCCACTTTGGAAAGACGACTCGAGGCCGACTATAATGTAGCAGTTAGAAACCTTCTGAAGAAGGCTGAAACCAGCTGACTCTAGTTAATTATCTTGGAACACAGTGCAATTCTCTTCTGGTTCAGTGCTCGTCCACAGACTGAAACATTCAGTTACTCGCCCACCTCCCTCAAACATAGCAAAGAAGTTTCTAGAGAGTGACAGTTGACTATCGTTTCAAGAATCAGAACTCATTTCTGAGTACTAAGCAGTATCAGTTTCTTGTGATTTGTTATTTGTTACTGTACTTGATTTTCATCTACTGCAGATATAAAAAGGGATTTGTTTATATCTGGTTACATGTACGTTGCATTATAAAACAATAAAAGTGGTAGATCCATAAGACACGTGTTTAAGAAAACTGTGCTGGATGTAAACGTGACGTAATGTATCATAGGACGGACATACTTAATTTTGGCGGGAAAACCTCTTTCGAGGCAATCACATGGTAAACAGGGAGGTTAAACGACGTTGTATAATGTTTACCACTGTCAGAACTTAGCTACAGAGATTTTGACCTCTCGAACAATATCTAATAATAACCGCATTAAAGAAGCTATAACTAAGAATAATTTTCAAGTTAATTAACGATGCTATATCAGCTGCCAGTCTATATAACGTCGAAAGATGTGAGGAAATTATCAAGAATGATCAGAAGATATTGGCCCTAGATGTCTGTGACCTGTCCAGAGCAATTATCGGGAAATTCGTTCTGGAGAGATCAAAGGAATGACAAGCAGCCTGGCTGAACTGAAACACGCGCAGACCCTCAGACCGATAACTAGACCCCGACCGGGATTCGAAACGGTCACCTCTCGTGTACGCCTACAAGTACGATTCGTTACCACAAAGATGAAGCCACGGATACGGATAGATATTACCTTTTATAAGAACGATAAATTGGGATAAAAAGGAAAGAAATGAACATGGCCCAATTTTAATGTACGAAATCGGCATTTGAAAGGAAACGAGAGAGAAATCACAAAATACGCCCAAGACCTCCAAGCATGTCTTTGAGGAAGACACTACTAAATGATTACATGACTTCATTTCCGTGAGGCCTGCAGATACGATGACTGATGTTAGGAGAAGCATCTAGTGTCTAGACGTGATCACGTGATTTGATCCTAATGAGGTCTTTAATTATGCTGGTGCTAAATAACCTCCAAATGTGATGTGTTCATATGCAATTTTTTCATACATCTGATAGTGTACGATATGGTTAACTCTGCCTCTCACTTAAACGAAGGAAACAGATTGAGAGTGTCTGAAAAAAGCGCAGAGGAGAATATATTGGCCTGAAGGAGAAAAGAGACATAAACAGAGGATTCATTATTTGCACGTTTCACAAGTGTTACCAAAGGGATTATTATCAAGAGGACAGGCTGGAAGGAGCATGTAGAATGAATAGGGAAATGATAAATGCTTACAAAATTTTAGTCGGGAAATCTGAACAGAAACCTATACATACAAGACAGAATAATGTTACAATGAGACATAGGAAAAGTGTGAGAATGTGAGCTACATTCAGCTGTATCCAATGGCGGACGAAATTTTGTTGTGCCCATTTCGCAAAATGTTTTCATTTATGTATAACTGCTATATCCTAACTTTAAAACCAGAAACTAATACATATTCACCCTCTGTAAAATCAAAAAGAATGTTTGATATTTCCTTAAAACAGAGAGATTAAAAATTCATAAAAAACATTACGTGAGGGAAAGAAAACAACTAAGAGACCACTTGAAGACTTGGAGGAAAATGGAAAAATGGATCTTAATATCATCGAAAAATATCATTTTAACTACGAAGAGAGCGTCCAATAACAAATATATGGTAGCCTAATATTTGAATTACAACCTGGAAACCGGGTGTCACTATTTAGTAGTCGAATTTTAAAGGGCTTGGTTTTGAATCAAAATCCCAAATGCAGTTATCCTAACGCCTACCGTTTATTTCCACAGTCCCTCCAAACAAATATTGGGGCAGTGTCTCAAAATAAACCTAGACCACTTTCTTCTAATCCTGATCATAATGACGTGCGACTGATTTAAGAAATTAACCGCGGGAGGAGGGTGCACTTGTATTGAACTCTTCAATATCGTGAAGTGATTGCAACAGGCTAGCTGAGGCAGGAAACAGTGGGCAGCAGCAGCTAGCTATCTGCCGCGCATTTCCGTGCATGCAATGCTCAGCGAATGAATAAATAAATTGCATATCAGTGGCTTGTGCTTCACATCTGGTCTTCATTACTAGTTGTAATTAATTATAATAATGTAGCTGTGATAACCCGCACCATTCATGTTACTTCTGGTCCTGTGGCATTTCTTGCTATTCCATTCTCATGATGGAAGCAGTAAGTACCTCTGAAACGTCGGTCAATTTCCACGAGACTACACGGCGCAACATCGCAGAAAATAAGTCATCTTCGAATTAAGGATCCCTGACTTTAACCCTTGTTCTGAGATGTCTTCTGATGTTTGTCCCACAAATAAAAATTGTTGGTTTCGCTGCGACGAATGGAAGACTCAATATGACAACTGTTTGGTCCCTGCCAACGAGGTATTCAAAAATTTCATGTTCATTTATTTCCTATTAGGTGAAGAATGCAAGGCATCAAACTCCCTTTACCGTGTCTGTTTTTCTATGCTTCTCCCTCCTGCGTTTGCTGACAAAGTTGAACGCAGCTGTCGCTTCCCGGCTCCCGGCTAGAACTGCATGACTCACCGCCAAACGCTATGTTTTCCCGATACGAGACAAGTATCGCTACATAATTATCTTATCCATCAGTTCCAGCCGGTAGTCGGAAAGTGACAGTTGCGTTCAACTTTATCAATGAACGCACTGTACTATCCCTGACTTCTGACTTATGAATGACGCTGGGAAGGAAATTAATCGACTGCTTGCCCAACACAAGTTATAAATTCGGGCACCGCCGGGAATCGAACCCGAGACCCCCAGGATTACAAGGCCAGCGTTCTAACCGCTAGACCACCGTGGCACGTGCCTGAAGAGACTGAAGGAAATCTCAATAAACCTCAGTATTGATACTCAGACTCCAGACATAAGTCAAACCCGGTACTTTCAAAATACGAAGCAGGAGTGCCAGGTGTTACACCACGATGAAGGAGGCCCTGAAAGGTTTTCTCCACTGAAATCGCGAAGCCTGCGTATTCCCTGTCCAGATAGGCACATCTTTTTGACTAGCTACGCTAATAATACTAAAATAATTATAGTACCACAGAATTAATCTGGATGATGAAAGTAAAACCCTGCCTCAGCTTCAAGACAGTTCTAATTACTCTGGTTTACTGGCTCCGAACTACTGAGCGTGTTAATCCCTGACCCTTGGAACGAAGGAGCGAATAAAATTCTTGTTAAAATGGTCTTCCAATGAAAAGCCGTGGCAAATTCTTCAGATGCAGCAAATACAATATACACAGCACGTAATGTAATTAGTTGCAATCCATGGCAATCTAAACATTCCTCACAGAGTTTTCACTTTATGAATTCGACAGAACTAAAACTGTTTTGTAACTGCAGGCATATTCTTGTTTCAGCATTATATTCACTCCGGGACACAGGAGGCTTTAGTTTATCGTCTCTTTCTTAGGCGACCAATATTTATTCTTCTTGTTGTAGGCCTATAATGGAAGTTTTTTTTGTATTCTCGTATTATTTTGCTACTGACAGATGTTTTAGCAATCGCGTACTCCTTAATTTCATCTTACATCAAATATACTTCTAATTCTCTTCGCATTTCGTCATTTGTATTCCTACCCATTCTAGCGAAAACCTTGACAGAATTTAAGAAATTACTTTCTACGGACTAACTCCCTTCTTCAATACACATTCTTCAATCACCTATAACAATACTGTGACTGTTATTGTCTTCTAGAATTGCAAAAACACTTTTCTTACAACTTTCCCTTTTAAATACATCCTTATAGTGTAACACTCGTATTTCAAATATATTTTCAGCAGTCTGGCAACAATTACAAGAGTAAATGAATTTAAGAGGCGAAGAACCATTGTTCCAGACATCTTTAAACAACGATATCTGTCTCAGTGGTCGCCCGATCCTTCAGGAACAAAAAAACTTCGAAAACCCGAAGCTCATATAAATAATATTTAAAAGTTCAGTTCTTACTCCAAAGAGAACACATCACATCTACATTACGAAGATCAATGCTGTTTATGGACATAATCGAGAATAATACGAAACAAATAAAAATGTTATATGTGCAAAATGCATAGTTACTGATTATTAAAGCAGGTGGTACATATAATTACCACTTGTGTTTAAAGGGTTATAAATTACCCAATTATATCTTGCCTACCAAATACAAATATAATTCGACATTATTTCCGAGAATGCATATGTTAACAAAACTGTTCTAATGAAAAACATTTGTAACTTTCCACAAATTAATCTATTAAACTCAAGTCCTTTATTTCTTTTTAGGGTATCTGATTCGAATTCCGTACTCTTTCCTAATAATTCGAGTAACAACCTAAATTCAGTCGTCTACGGCACTTTCATTTTATGACAAATCATTTTTATTTTGAATGAATCAGTATTTACTGTGGCCCCATTTTCATTTCATAAAAAAGTGAAATGCTGTCGCTAATGTAACATTCCGACTAAAACAACAGACGCATTGAATACATTTCTGCAAGCTCTGCATCACACTTAGGGGAGCTCAGGGCATAACGGGACCACGGGGCAGAATAGGGTATCGGCTTTATTTCGTCTGTAATGCGTTGCGATCTATCGGGACCGCCATTTTGTGGTTACAGTTTCTGAAATAATCACAAATGTCGGATTTTGTTTCTACTTGGTGGACAAACCTAACCTGAAAGAGTATACTCGGGGCAGGATGGGGTATGGTAGAATGGGGTACCCCGTTTTGCCCCGAGTGAAAGTAGAGAAGAAGATCAAGATGGCGAATGCATGTATTGTGGCGATATCTATACGCAGTCTATTGAAGGGTGGATCCGGTGTTCGTCTTGCTTGAAATGTGCCCATAACTCATGTGCAGGTGTTGGTAGTCAACGATGATGAAGAGGTACACACGTGTGCCGTCTGCATTAGGCCTAAGTAGATTTCAAATTTGTAAATTTTCGACATTTTACATTGTATACTAAATCATTTTTATATCCTACGTCATAATTATTAGATAATCTGTGTCTTCTTGCAACTTTTTCAAACATATATCAACCATACCCCGTCTTGCCCCGGGCAGGGGGGAAAATCGGCAAGTTACATTTTTGTAAAGAAATTAATATTTAAAAGAAACCGTTACTCTTACAACTAAACTAATAATTCGTTATAAATGTCAAATAGACAATAAATCCACACAAGGTTCCTCCATGTGTTTGTCCCTTTCACATGCCTCCATATAGTAAGTTCCCCGTTCTGCCCCGGGCTCCCCTACGTTCTTTTTCGTCTTTTGCGAGGGCCGTCGTTCAGTTAAATATATTTTTCTTTGTGGAGTGTGATGTTTCCGCTTACGGCCATCGCTGAGTTCGAATCTCGAAAAACAAACACAATTTAGTTCACGACACTGTGACACGTGCAATAACTGCTAGAAAATACGCTGATGAAATTCATGAACATAAACTCATAATTCCCGTCTATTTAAATTAAAATTGTATCCCGGAATGTGTTCAAAATTAGTTCAGCAATTTTAAAATATAATCGATTTATGGTTACCGGTCCTAATTCAAGTTATGATATTAATATAAATAAAATCGATTAACAGTATTTGTTTCCATAAAAATCGAAAAAATCAAACTTCATTCGCACCCAAATAACAATTTCATTATTGTTTTATGTGATTTGTGTTCATCAATGGAACTTCCCACAGACTAAAAGATACATTTATAACACAATAAACTGATGCATTTGACTCAGAACAAGTTTCGTCCTTTTATCATTAAGTCGTTTTATTTTGTTTCTAGATATTAAAACTATAACGGTTCTTGAGTAAACCCAGTCTCCTATTAAAACACTGTCAGCTCTTTATCTGAATTAAAGGTGCCGGTGATACCACTCACATCTACCACCGTACTCCAGAATTCATGGAGCCTTACCTCCACGCTCCTATACACACGAACCTGGATAGTTCAGTTAATATAGTGATTGGTTATGGGACAGACAGCCGGGATTCGATCCACGACCGGGATATTACCACGTCCAGACCGGGCCTGAGGTCAAACCAATGGATAAAAGGAGTTCACACCACCCCGGGGGCAAAATGGCCGAAGCATGAGGCTGGTCATCGCTTGTACATCGTGTCGAGGTTAAAGATGTGTGAAGCCGGAGTTGTACAATTCTGGCCATGAATGTGTCACGCTGAAACACAGGAACAACTTTACTTTTTCCCCACTTTACCCTCATACCCACTGATGGAATGGTACTTGACAAATGTTAAAGGTACGACCTCTCTTACACACTCACCAAGACCTATCTCCTTAACATTTTAAAGCCCAGTGATAACTACATATCCCATATATTTCAATAATTAATAACTCTTCAATTTGTGTTTATGTATCGTATTATTCTTTGGATAAACGGCGATAATTTCCTTAACCAGCATTAACCAGTTGATCTTCGTGATGGTAAAGAGTTGTTTTCTTTGCGGTACGGAATTCATTCTTAAATACCGGGTCTACAATTTATGAGGCTGCGGTCGTGCTTGGATTGCGTGGTCGGCCGGCGCTCTGCTGATGTGGGCGGGAGTTGTGCGCGTTCTTCCGGTGGGTCAATAACGAATGAGTTTCAGTGTCGCTAGTAACAGCGAACTACGAATATTTCTCGTCACTAATTCATGTTATTACATTAATTGTTCTTCCCTTAAATCACAAAAGATGTTCAAAGTGACTCACTTGTGCTTGCAAGCAACTTCACATCTAGTTAACATGTTTCGAAATATTCATAAATTGTAGACCCGGTATTATTTAGACGAGCTTTGGTTTCAAAGAGTTAATCTAACTTCCGTTAAATATTAGATATAGGAAATAAGAAAAATGTATCTAGGCCCTATAGGTATTTCAGGGATAACATTTGAAGATTTAAATATAGTTTTAAGAAAACAGCTGTCAGAATCAATATTAATGGGTTTCTAGACTTCAGCCATTGTCCAGTAGGCTATTCGTCCATTATAAAAAGCTAACCTCAGTCACTGAACTTCGCAACGTTGTATTCTTTTCGAAATATCAGACGACAGACAAAGCACATAAATCCAGTGATAATAAATGCAACACACCACCGTCAGAACCCTACAGAACTGAGTTGCCAGAATAAAATACGATAGAAAACTATTTGCGATGGGATCAGTGGGTTAGCGTAACGAATATGCCTATTTTTTGGAACGGCAGACGCCGAATTGCATCCTTTTGACAACACACGGCGGACACGGCTTAGTGTTCCTGGACTAGGTCCCCTCCTGGTTCCTCAACCTTGAATTAATCCCATACACCTTCAATATGCAAGTTTTAGCCTAGTGTACAAACAGTCAACATATTCTAACAAAATTGCATACATGTCGAGAAACAAAAGGTCGACTAGCTAAGCGACTGGTAGCGTCTCATGAAGGATTCGCATGCAGAGAAGGTGTTGCTTATTTAGTGCCAAACTGTTCTTCGCGGAAGCGCATTTTTCAAACTTAGTCTAAGAAAGCCAGGAAACAAATTCGCAAGACGCATAACTTTATCTGATTCGCTGACTTCAATATGGTTATGATGACGTCACTACACAGCTGAGCGTGAGAGACGTCACACCGTGGGGCGAGTCTGTCCTGTTTCCTGCCCATAGTAGTCTGTACGTTTCAACACTTTTTCAGACTTGGCCTCCTACAAGTTCCTTCGTCTGTTTGTGCGATGCCACGTCACTTCAAGAGAAATGGCTTACTTTTCGATGGCCTCTGATATTTTACATTACGCTTTCTCACTGCTTCCAAAGGCTACAAACTCTTGCAGCTGTAACATTTCCGTGCGAAGTGCCAACAGAAGGCATTATACCTTGTCACACCCAAGAAAGAAAACGATTTGAACAGAGTGGTTGAGAATTCGCCTCCTACCATGCTACATAACTAGTAGACAGCAACACGCATGTGATTAACTTCTGTAAAATAGTACTTACGTTTTTGCACCAAAGCGTAGGGTCACCGTGAACTGATAACGTGTTTTGTCAAATATGCTTAAAACTGATTCATGACAGGGGCTAACAAAATCACAAAACGTACAGCAGTCGTGTTGCAATGGCCTGTATTAACCCTTGGTCAAGATACGACAGAGAACTTTTTATTAAATAACGGAACTATTTTTTTGTGTGAATGCGCGCCAGGTTGACATACGAGAACCGATCTCCCTCCAATCCTGTGGTGGGCGGGAGGTGCCTTCCTTTCCTTCTTGTTTACATCAGAATCGTTCTTTGGTGAGACAAGTAATAACACGAAAAACGTCTTTTTTATTTACACAGCCAGCTTACAGGCTTCTATCAGGTTAATACGATTCTCTTAACTTCCGTTCCACTTTAATGCCGACCTCGCCTTCACGTGTTTCAACCTCCCTAATAAATTATACTTCGTCAACCGATACATTACACCAGATGACGAAACGTCAGTATTATAATTTATTTTATGTTAAGTTTAGTCCTTAATTTATATAAACGAACACATAAATCTATCGATAAAATTTTAATTTGACTTACATCTGTGCTGTTATATATATCAAACATTTTTGCCTGCATCACTAGCATTCCAAACACTCACTTTATAAAACGTAATTAAACAACCGAACTCCTCCTTTGACACTGAGGCACGGACCACACAGTCAAATTATAAAATTAGCCTGGAGCACGTACGAATTTGATAGGCTTGTTTTAAACAACATTTCTTCTTGTTTGATTGCTTGCCTTTAATGAATAAGCATTTATTATTTCTGTTGATTAACGTCTCTTAAATCATACTAATAATCCACTCCCTCACCCTATAGTACAGGATATTCTTTAAAAACCATTTCCATTCTGAATGTATTTAGCAAAAATACCTTATTTTGTTTGCATATAGCCACAATTGTCAGACATCAACACTGTCACAGAAAACGCAGAAGAAACATGTTTTAACGACATTACCACACCAAGATTACTCAGAGCAGAAACGGCTAGTGTTTAAGCTTGAATGTTAAGATACAGAAGAAATCTGTGGCACATAGTCTCAGAAACTAAACGAACTTTCGTCCAGACTTGATGCGTAAGATAAAAGCACACGGAGCAGACAGACGTGATGATGTTTCACTTTCTTCGCATGCTTTCTATAATTATATCAGTTGACTATAAAAAGACAAGCACCTATTATTTTGACGACATTTATATCGTATAAGTAGCAGTCCAACTGCAATAACGCTGTTTTCTCCTAATTAATGCTGAAGCTAATTATACATTGAGACCACGTCGCCAACAATCCCGCGTGCTGTCATCGAGAACACTCGAGGCTAGACACTCTAGTACCCAGCCTACCGAGTATCAACATCTACAGAAGGCTAGACACTCTAGTACCCAGCCTAACGAGTGTCAACATCTACATATACTTCTCCATTACTTCACAAAATAAAGGACACGTGCATGCAATGAAATAAATGTAACTTTCTGCGATCACAAGTGAAGCAATCGGCTACTTCTTACGCTCATTTCCCGACTCTAGATTCCCACGGATTTTGAAACGCCCGACTCGGTAACAGCGACATGCCTTCTTTCATTCTCTGCCCGTTTCACTGCGAATCTTTCCTGTTGTGAGCGTTATTATCAGATCGAGGGCGACCGTTACAACTTTAACTGTTTAACAGTTTCACTGCTGAAGAACTGCATGCCCTCCTTGTCTCGAGCCCCCCTTCAAATGAAGCTAAAAACATCGCCAAACGCATGGACCATTCGAGCGAGAGACGGGAAATAAATCCCACATACATTTTAGTCGAAAAACCTGCTAATATAAAGCGGATTCATAAACTAGGCGGCCGCCTTGTCACCAACGAAGGAGCCCCGGGAAGGATAGTACGCCGGTTTGGACGTGATAGCCAAGAAAGAAATTCTACTGCCGGGAATCAAACCCCGAATCGTGCATTCTGTAGGCACACTTTCGTCAGCAACCAGGCTCATTCACTTTGAATACCAGTACACATTATTCTGATGCGCTGAAACTTAATAAATATCGGATTTCAGACTTTCGCGGCGAGTACAAACTTACTACTATAACCAATTGACGCGGCTGATTACCAAGATTTTATTGGTTAATAAATATCGTGTCCTACATGCCTGGGCATAATTGTATCTGAGACACAAGCTACGTTACTTTTTCGTTGTTTTCCATGCTTTTAACATGCAATAACTCACTCTGAAACAATCAGAAAACCTAAACGTAGTTAAACAGGACTGTGAAAGCGTAATCTGTATCCTTGCAAAATTTCAATTCTGAATGCTCCTAGCTGTTACAAGCGTCTTTTATGAACATGTCATTAATATTAAATTGGCCCTCAACTTTTAATATAATATTTATACAGCTCAAAATGTTCTTAATTTCATCAATACGACTTACATTTTCAACAAATTGTTTATTAATTTCACTGGCGAGCTTATCGATTCATGGTAGCCTAATTCATGCCGTTATGACAAACGGAAATAGAGTACAGCATTTACTGTTTTGAATGCCACGAAAAAATTACCTAAAGAAACGTTGCATACTTTTAAAAACGTCTGATGTCTCAAATTTACTGCATGTAGTAAGCGGCGCTGGCTTCGTACCGGACTCAAAAGTTCGTGCGTCCGCCATATTGATATTACCCGTTGTAAGAAATTAAAAAGTATGAGTTGTAGGTAGCCTACAGTGGCACAATGCACATCAAAACTTAATAAAAATCCATCCAGTGATTCTCCAGTTAAATTTTGCGGACTGGGACAAGTTTTTAATTAGTAATTTGGCGATATTCTCATAAGGTAATTTTATTACGATGGGCTGATCACGTGGTTTGGATTAGGAAAACAAAAACACCTTTCAGAATCCTGGGAAACCTCTTATAAAGCAGCAGGCTGACTTGTTAGACTGAGACCAATCATAATCAACTAAGGAAATTAGTCTATTCCTCCTCCAATAGCAACTCCTGAAACTGATCTCTCCATCTTTTCATCATCTTCCTCTTATTATCTACATGGGTCTATAGAATACTTTTGTGAATCGATATTTTCCAATGGTTCCAAATGATCCTGCCAGATCCTTTGATAAATTATAATTTATTTTAGTTACGAAAAATAAATGTTTCGTCTCTGTTAATTGTACATGTCGGAGAAATCTCTACTGCTTCAGATTGTCAATCGTGTACAGTCAGAGCCAAGAATTGCAATTCATAAAGCAGCGTGAGTACCGCCATTACTTTATAGAATTTTCAAGCATCCACTGTTTTTGTTCTCTTCCCGGTACCACACAAATACTGAAAATCTGCGTGCTTCACATCCACGTCACTTGATTATACAAATCTCACAAGCCCTTCATAGCCAAGATACTTAAAATAATTTGTGTGATCAGCTGTTTTCTCTTTAATTTGAATCTCTGCTCTCAACACGAGTTTTCTCTTCAAAAGCTAAAATGTTCGCTTTGTTTTTGTTTGTTATTGTGCTAATTTTATATTAAAATCTCCGGCTATCCATGAACACAAATACCGCTATCGTAAAGTCGTGAGGCTGTAAGGAAGAATGCAGTTCGGCGTGTGTGCGAGCTGCGAGATACGTTAGACTGCCCCTCAGATCAAATACAGGATGAAACAATGCGGGAAAAAGTCGACGTATAAAAATAACTACGGTACGTACGCATTGCAAAATACAGGAGGAAAAGACAAAGGGTAGGGTCGACGGTGAACTTTCAGTTTTATCAAAAAAAGTGGTGTTTTTGATGTACGTACGAAAAAATACTAGATTAAGACGAACTTTATTTACAATACTCATCGCAGGGCACAAAATGTTTTATGATGACCGATACTGCATGTTGTCTGTGTGTTTATCTTGAAAAAAGCAAATCACTACATTTAAGCTTACGAAGGCTTCGCCACGCAACCACTTGCCCCATCAAGAGAGAAACTTTCTAGCTTGTAATGTCACTGTTTCCTATCAATTATTCGGTTTAACAACGCTTTTTTTCAGTAGCTCAGACTACACAGCGTCGAATGAGATGATTATAGTGAATAATGAATTGGAAAGGATGTGAAAGGAAGCGGTCATAGCCTAATTTAAGATACTGGAGGGACTGAGGAAAACCACCAAACACCCAGTCAGGATAACCGGTCTCCGGACCGAGATTTGAACCCGGGACCTCCTAAACACGAAGCAGTGCTGTTAACCACTCGACCACGACGTTACATTTCTCTCCGTTGACATCCCACCGGTCGCTTTACAGTTAGGGAGTTGTTTCTTTTGCTGTCTCTAGAGTTATAGTTTCGTATAACCCAGAAGGGCACAACAACCAGCGTTTGGAAGAAAAATATTTCCGAATGTCGCTTTCGTCCTTGGGTCACGATAACGACTGTTGTTACGCAGTTTTACAACCCATGCGTTTCTACTAGGTTTCTACTAGGACTTATGGTGTTCTAAACACAGCGAAGAAAAAAAGCTGTCGTAGCTTAACTTGCGTTTCGAAAATTATCTGGGCAGACTGGAAAAACACATTACGAAACTTGACAATCTGACTAGTCCTGTGGCTCGAACTAAAACCCATCAGCATTCATGTCAGTGTGACAGGATGACGTAAATACAACAGTTTAATTCACCTAATGAAGTTTTAAATAAGTCAAAACAAATTTTCTTTCTTCACTTTTGTATCTTTAAGCCCCATGAACATATGAATTGTCATACTTTAATTACGGTTGATTTGCATCTATAATTAGTACTGATTGCCAAGCTATGGGTCTCTTAAGTTACATAAAGGTACAGTATTCCAAACAGAATTCTTGGGTCACACAGATGACTGAAGCAAAAACAGTTTGAAAGACGATTTATTTGTTGCCATTGTTTTAAGAGAATCGCTAAATAGCGTCCACGTTACAGTTGTGTAGTGTGTAGAATTACGGACCGACACGATCTCCTGGTATTTTATTCGTTTTACAAATATTGCTAACATAAATCCTCAAAACTTTATAGGCCCAACTCAAAAACGAAAGACCGAAATTCCTGTGCATAACTGCATGTACAGTAGCAGCAGTACCCGGGGGTTTACTTTTGACATCTGTGAAAGAAATTTGTTTAAGTAGAACATGCTGTGAAAGGCATGCAGCTTCTAACGGGAGTCAAATATCCATTTAAATGCCACCTTCTATGATGTCAATAATTTTAACTATGTGGGTGTCAAGTCAACATAACGTATTTTTACTATTAATAAAAAGCACGGTATCACTAAGTTCATGGCATGGTTATCTATAAATTGTGCTCTTCTCTTCACTCCTCTAAACACCTGCAGCAATAAAATTCCAGACACCTTTTAGTGGAACAAACTCATTAAACATTACTTACAAGGCTATCTGCATCCAGGTTCATTCTTCAAACCACATGGTCTCGACCTCCAGATGTCGATATTTGGAGGTACATTTAAAATAGCGTCGCACATTCCAACATTGTTATAACACACCTGATTTCACATACTGCTCATCACACATCGCCATGACGTTTAAACCACTAGGAATAAAATCACCTGTCTTGAACCGCATGCTTAACAGACATCTGTGTAAAATTAAAGCCCACCACTGGTGTTCCACGGTGCAGAAAAATTGAATAGAGCCTAGGAACTATCCAAGACACAAAAACTGTGTGCACAAAGCCTACGTTATTGATGTTCCGATAAACGTAATCAAACACTTCATTCAATGACACAACAACCAGATTTCCTACGAACCAAGCTTTCTTCTTC
Source organism: Zootermopsis nevadensis (assembly GCF_000696155.1). Next base: position 111,557 of record NW_019059949.1, on the reverse strand, counting down.
ACGTCTGACGTGACATAGCTTTCTATTCACGCCATCACCGCCATCTGCGAAGGAATAAGCCAAGTACACAGAAATATGTGCTGCTATCTATGATCATAATACGAAGTAGGTGAATATTAATTTGAACATGCAATGATGTACAATAACCACCGTGGCACTACCACATAATTAATAGCGATCACATTAATTCCAATTCAAGGAAGGTATGTAATATTGAGTTCATTTCTCGACATTTTCCAGACCAAGGGCCAAATTCACACTCGTTTATCGACTCAGACCACAAGGTTATAAATCTAGGCAACTTCTTGAAATTTCATGGAAATTTATTAATAATGTTACTGATATAAAAATATTAAATTATCTGAGGCTTGTTGACGATGATATGTCATTACACTGTATTACTAGACGTTTTCAGTGGCATGTTCATGCAACATTTAAAGATTTGTTAAAACATATATTTTAGCTGTCTCTGCTTTTATCATCAGTCAAATTCACATAACTTAGTCAGCTGGGTTCAGGGATTGAGATTAGCACTTTCCAATGGACTCAACTTGCCTTCTGGGTTGTGATATATGTGTGGTCACCAATGTTTAAGAGAAACCCACATCCATTAAAACTTATACCTTAAAACACATTCTTGGTTCCATTACCAATTACCTGAGATATACTATACTGCTCCACCTGGAATGTATTGGATGTCTCCTGTAGGCCACTCCGAGCCATCATTCATGTTTTCATTTTAGCTTCTTCCATTTAGACTTCAACCCTACTCAGCCACCCACCGTTGTTCCACACGATTTCTGAATATCATTATTGCATTCCTAGTGTATTATTAGCATATCCATAAATTGCTTTCACATCTTATGAGACTGTGTTCAGATACAATGAGACTTCCCTGTTAAATACAGCATTCTACACACAACTATTATGTTTTAACTAATTAGTTTTAATATACTGTCAACACTTGTGGGATTTCAACATCCATGATCTGTTGAAATTAATGTATAAGTTACTTTCAGTATTATTAGATTGGTTCGTATTACCTGAAGATGGCTGCTAATGGCCAAATATGTTGTAAACCATGCGTTCATACTTGTATTATGATGTTAAGAAGAGTATGAAGCATGTTACTTTGTGTGTCAACAGACTAAAGCTAGAGTTTACTATTACCTAGCTTGAAATTTCCCTTATTTTCGTTATTAATTCAAGAATCTGTGTAATGATGTCTTTATGGATGCTGAATGCTGATAGTTACCAGATGATTCTAATCATTAACACCCAACATCACCAGAGCAAGAATGCCACCAAACACACAAAAGGGGTGAATAACAGGTAGACAGGTCGTTTCAGTCACATTTAATTGACACTTCTTATGAAACCACAAGAACAACCTCTCCCTACTATGCTCAAACTTAAAGCATTTAGGTTGATGTGCACCAAGATTTTTATATGTAACTAGTATTCTGTACTTATGGATAAAAATCAAATCTTTAATAGATACATTGATCTTCTGGGCTATAATGCCTTGTGAACTTGTAGGCAGACACCAACATTTCAAAGGAACATGCTGTCTCCATCTTCAGGGCTTAAGAACAGAAATAAGAATGTAGATGGCTGTCTTCTGGTGTGTAACCCTGTGTAATTTTGTTGACAGTGACCAGACCACATGGTGCTACATCTCAGAAGACAGGCATCATGAAAACCTCAAATCTCATCAAAGTCACGCACGGTGTTAAAAAATATCCGAGTTGAATTCAAGACACACTAACCCGCACCTGATGATATGGTTTTTCAGAGGCTGCAACTTATTATAGTAGATGAACTATCCCAAAGAAAATGTTACATAAGCCTAAAGCCTACATTCCATTATGTACAACCACTCACTTTTTAAATCTATCTCACATCAGGTACAACCATAGTAACGAATTAATTTCGAGCATCCCTCAACCAGTATAGTCAACATGATTACTGAATTTTCATTGTTGGGATGCAGCAGCCATAAACATATCTTACCATCAGCCATTCCAACAACACCAAATAAATTTCTCAAGCTCTGAAAATAAAACTGGTTATAGCTTCAAATCCACTAAAGATGCACCACTTCTTGGGTGAATACAACACAAATAATGAGCCCACAAAATCTGAAATGAGTATACACAGCCACAAGAAGAATGAACCAATGAAATTCAATATATGTCTTCTTCTTCTTCCATTGTTTGTTGTGTCTTATTGTTTTTGTTGTGTCCTTTTGTTTATTGTTTTGTTCTGTCTCATTGTGTTGATGTATCTCATTGTTCTGTTCTGTCTCATTGTTTTGTATGTTATTGTAGGACACTGCCACCGGGTATAAACCCATTTGCAGTCAATAATAAATATAACCTATAACCATCTCATATGTGATCACTGCAGCAAATACTGATCTCACTAAATTGAAGTTGACTGTATATCATATAAGTTTTGTGTTAAGTCTCATGTTGGTACACTTAAATGATATGTGACTGGCTGGTTTAATGGCAAAGCTCACTAAATGAAACCACCATGGAAACTCCCATTTGCTCCAAAGTGCTTAGACAGAATATACAGATATAGATATAGTAAGATTTAATCACATAAACTCAGTGGTACATATTAACATTCAGGATGGTTGAGTAGTACCCTTTAATTATTTTAATTGCAAATGTCACACTACCATTAATTTCTACAATGAAAGAATAGGCCTACAGACAAAGCTCCAAAAAAGTTCATCAAGATGACACAGTGAAGTATGCTCACTTTTCACTTATATACACGCACATTCATCAATCCCCACATTCTCATGAAACTTGCATCCATCCTTACACCAAGGGAAAATATATATATATATATACTTTACATATAATGTAAATCTGACAACCACACAATAAACTCTTCTCCAAACTTGAACAATAAACGTTACAAAAATTCACAGGGAAATGACACATCTTAATCACACACAAATCATGAATACAGTCATCACAAAGAGGATTAATCCTATAATAACTATGTACAATATTTCAGTGGACAGTAACATTCACTCCACACCCAATCTCAGAGTTTAGCTCTACAAGCAATTCCTTTCATTTTTCAAAAATATACTTTGGTACCATTAGACATTTAAAGTAAAATGTGTTATTTCAACTTTTACAGCTACAAATGGTAGTAAGAATTATCTTCTTCTTTTTAAATTCTGGAATGTACAGTAGACTATAGGCATCATTCAACAAAGTAATTTACTGGATTCATTGATAATTTGAAGTAATCTTATCGAGTTTTCAGGTGCTGAGTTAATTAGGTCAGTATCTTACAAACCAGCCTTAACTATATTGGACTAATAGACAGAAACAAGACAATCGGAAAATCAATATCAGTATCTCATTGAAATAAATCCATATCTCACTGCAATGAACACACATCCCATTCAATCTTCATCAGTTACACCGAGCAAGTCTATTAACACAATGGTGACCAATGAGGTATCTCCATTGTAAAGACTGAGAATGGGCATGGTGATGTACAATCAATTACAATTTAAGGTAATTGTTTAGTAAATTTTTAAAATTAACAGTTTCATTCTGAAATTAATCTGTTTCCCAGACTAGAACATAAAAATTTAAACCAAATAATAAGAATGATCATGTCTAACCACTAAAATAACAGAAAATCCACAGCTAAGATTGTTCAAAAATATGTATAGAATGGAAAATACAATAATACCTTACAAAAGGATGGTAGACAAGACAACAAGAAGGCCTAGGTTGGTGACATACGAGAAAAGGTATTCATAACATAGCCACATGCAAGGGAACAGGATGGAATGAGGCCATAAAGAAGCAATCCAAATACCAGAAGCAAGAGAGTTCTTTGCAGCACCTACTACAATGTTAGGTACATGAGGAATGAATAAGTAACCAGTTATTCTGTAATGACAGTTCAACTTCATCACTTTGCACCGTGAATGTACTATAAAAAACGCTTCTTCAAAATTATTTTAAATGGGATAACAGCAAAATTGGAAATATATGTATGTGCTGCATTTTTTAAATGTTACTCAAACTCAAAACCAATGTCATGTTAAGGACCATAACACTATACAATCACCAGTTTCTAGATATGTACTTGATTCAGTACAGCCCAATAAAATTAAAAATCATAGATGTTTCATTGATCTGCTGCCAATATGTTAAAAACATGTATGAAATGATATTCTATTTGGTTCAGATAGCTGTTAAAGAACAGAAGTGATGCTGAAATTTATATTACTCATTTCTAATAGTAACTATATGCCAGTATAATTGTTTAAAACTGGTGTTAATAAAGAGTTAACAAAATTTCATTTTAACAGAGAAACCTAACCAACAAGTTCATTATTTTAAGGTAATTCATATTCTCCATTCTAAAGAACACTGCAGCATCAATCATCCATCTTGATTCTGTTCTTTGGTGATGAAACTGCAATGTGGTGAGCTGGTCCGCCAGCAGTTTAGAAAACCTGGATGTTTTCATCGTCAAAGTCAAGTAAATAGACATTGATCTGGCACTGATATTTACAGTTCTAGGCCACAAGACTTATGCCAATGATGACGGTAATGTCCTGGAATATGATCCAAGTTCTGATCTGCTTTCCTATTGGCTCCACACCCATAAATAAAAACACATACTTCCCAAATGTCTGATGGACTGGAAGCATAATTATCAGCACCAGGTAGCTGTATAGTTACTTTTCCTTAAAAATGAAAATAGCCGGCAAAATCAACAAACCAGACCGTCACAACATGGAATTATCACCTAGGAATGGAACAAGATTAACTACAAACCACTACAAAATCATAAGACATCTATAACCTCACACATATATCACAATCACTTATAAAATTAAGCATATGTGGTCTCAGTTCTAAGCTGTGATGTGCATCATTTTCTTAAAAACTGTTCAACATAAAGGCTAAACACAATGCTAGCCAATGTAGAGTCGAGTCAAAATAGTCGCTTGGTACTACAGATTCAAATGGCCTATTGTGCCTTCCCCTAAAAAAAAGTGTGTGAAAGAATTTTAAAGGAGATGATGGACTACTTTAAAGTATTATCCTAGCATTTGCCTGAAGGAACCAAGATAATCACAAAACAGACTAATCAATATATCTTGTAGTGTGGCTGACATTCAAACCACCTCCTGAATAAGAAATTGGAGTGAAAACTACTTGACTGTGATGTTTAGAAGACAAAATGCTGAAAATTTTTAAACTAGTGCCACGATTAAGACCTGAGAATTGAGATCACATTTCACACACCAACCACAAAGGAATGTATTATAAAAAAAATTACATAATTTAACAATCAGGTGTCTAACAAATTTACAAATGTTTATACAGCCACGATTCACAGAAGTTTCAAAACAAGCCCACAAATAGAAATGTAAGTATTTATATCTTCCCACCTATTCATACTTAAATTATAACAAAGAATTAAATACAAATCCAGAAACATTATAAACAAAGTGACAATATACAGGAAGTTTAAAGAATGACTTCATACATCACAAATGACAAAATGCTAATATTACATTAATTTATAATTCCTTCTTACGTCAACTGACTTCATTAGTTACGTATTATAATTTTAATATATCCTAGATTGTTCAAAATATTCTATTTTGACAGACAATATTGCCTCCATTACCAGACCACAGTCACTGTCAATTTGAGCTTATAGATCAGAATGGTGCCACTTATGCACAAAACTTTGTGATTATAGCCAACAATATGAACATTATCCTCAGGGGGAACACAAATACAAATTGACACCCCTCAATGCCAATTACCTTTATTTAGCACGGAACATGTCACTCAGTTTTTTAACATCAAGGCAGCCTCAACACTCAGTTCCACTACGATACTCTGCTCCTTTGTGAACTCCTGTCATACAGACTTTCTGGAGTCTGCACATGAATAAGCAACATTTGTCAGTGAAAATCATTATAACCCATTGTTAGTCAGAACTTTTCCACACAAAAATTGACTATAAAAGAGAGAGGTAGATGAATCAGGGTTAATACCTTGACACTCAGCATTTTTCTTAGACTTGCACCCAGAAATTCAGTTTATAATCCATCCAGAAAGCACCACAGTCAAGTCTGCCAATTTCATTTTTCATTATTTCTTACACTTCTGCTAAACTGTCTTGATTTTATATTCTTGTGCAGTCTACATAAAACAATCAGGACCACATATAGTTCCTGGCTTTTGGATCTTTATACAGAGGAATTTTAATACAGACAAAATATTTGATAAAAATTTCTGTTGAGGTATGTTTCATCTACAATTCAAAATTTGTTTTTTACAAGAAATAAAAAAACTTCTCAAATCTGGAGTGTTATCACTTTTATCATCTAAAAATATGCAAAAGCCCACCATGCCACCATCCACTGACTAAACAAGTGAAAACAAGCAAGCTGCCTTCTATTAGCAGTAAGAAGAACATCAAGTAGTGCCACTTGCACATGGTGGTGAGTCAAAGAACTGTGAAGGGGCTGTTGTAAATTTGACAAGTACAGAAAAAAGAAATGTGGATTTTAAGTCTTCTGGATTTTGGGATGCTGGATACAGGGTCCAACCAACATTGTATGAATTACTTTCTGCTAAAATTAATGAAAAAGAACAACGGCTTGTAAAACAGCCCCCCCCTTTACAAAACAGATGTAATACAAAGGTAAACAGAATTTGTGGAAAAGCAGCATTAAATAGACCACCAGTTGGGAAACACTGCAGTATAATTTGATGAATGGCTATAAACCACAGCAAAAGGGAGAATTTTAACAGCACAGTCAATGACTCAAAGAGGTAAATGTAAACTCTAATATACCAGATTCATAACAACAAGTAAAGGAGTTGTCTAACATTTTCACCCACCTCATAGTTGGGCATTCACAAGAACAAAGTTCTCATTTGATAATCACCCCCCTCCAAAAAACTAAGTATACTTTATCACAGATCCATGGTAATTCTTACATTTACATTTTGAGTCAACTGTTGTAACAAATAAACAAAGTCAGCCTTAAGAATGACCTACAGAAATTCAACATTTTGGTCTTACGACTACAATACTGTCTCAGATCTAGAGATGTTTACAGGATTCAAACTGTCTACAAATTTAATGAGATATCTGCACACACTGTTGTAACATGAAAGGTGATAAACACAAATTTACAGTATCAGTCCAAAAGCAATGAATATTATCATCAATAAAGACCCCTGTGAACTGACAACACAAATTTTTATATAAAGTAACTTCAAATCAATAAAAGGCAAATATTTACTGAATACATATATAATAATGATGGTGCCTTTCCTGCAGCTAATCACAAGAAGAAATAAAACTGTATAATATATACAACAGCTCATAAATTCTGCCACTGCCATTACAAATGTCATAAAGTTACACACCTCAAGGCTGACCTCCTTTTTAGTCTGGGATGATGGAACCATAAACATATTTCTTGTGGTATAAAGAGAAAACCCAGTAACTAACACAAATTCTCTACAAGGCAATATCAAAGTTAGATAAGCATTGATTCTAAATAAATAAGCTTTGTGCCAGAAATTCATTAATATATACTTATTAAATGGTTGTAACATGGTAATGACCAGTATGCAAATCTCTTCACATAAATTCAGTTCCTTTCAGAAAACAGGTGAGGCAGCAGTAAAAAATTTAAACTTCTTTATTAATTTACAAGAACTTTTTCAGAACCTACTTAAAGTCAAATATATGCAGTGCAGGATAAATGTTTCAAGATGCAATTAAATATCTTGTGTCAGAATAAACATTCAAAATACTTCCCTCTCTAACATATATTACAGTTTTAAGTAGTTATATACGAAAATTTATTTCAATACTTTGGCATTTTAAATAACTGGAGACAATGAAAGGACAGAAAGACAAAGAACTGAAAATAATGAGAAGAACAGGTTAGCCAAGACACAACTGGATAAATCAAGAAAAATATGATATAGAGGGAAACAAAATATTGCTACTTATATCAAATATGCGGTTTGAGGGCATTCAAGGAAACAAATATTAATCTGACTGAAAACAACATTTAAAACAGCCTCATAATTTGGTCTCCATCTAAAAAAGGGCTGAAAGGAAATCTAATAATGCATCTCTCGACAGAAAGAGCCTATTATGAGAGATAACTGCTTTCTGCTACAGCCTTTGTTTCTACAGATGTTAAAGTTGTACTCTTTTACATAATAAATGGGAGACATGTTTAAATTTTAGCAGAGTTGACACCATATGTATTCTAAAGACACTGTTCACTATACTGCACTGCAAGTTGCAGCAATATGGCTGCTCCAACTGCTCTCATAAAATATAAAATATATGGGGGTTTGATGGGGAAGAATTTGGAAACCTACCTATAGTGGCAAACCAAAAGACCAAGTTATATGCATTCATCTTAAACTGTGCCTATTGTAACATGGACTGGTAATGGAGGGACTTTTGTACTTGGATGTCATTATACATGACTTTGAAGGATAAAGTTATAACAATGACACAACCACACAATACTAATTATTGTACTATATACACATACTAATCAATCATCACAGACATCTAGACAGTATAACAATTTACCAGAAATTACAAAAGAATATGATATCAAATAATAAACTGCATTGAAAGTAGTAACAAGTGCATTAAAAATTGTGCAACTATGGCTGTGTTCAAGTAACAGGAGTGTAAAAATGGAAGAATAGCCAGTATACAGAAAAGTTTACCAGTACTGATATATCTTGTAATACTTCAGACTACAAAATACAATAAAAAAATCTGTCATTACCATAAGTTTCATAAGAAATTTGCCCATAGATCTTTGTAGATTCTTTCTCAGAATTCACACCAAAACCTTAGCAGAATACGTAGTAGATTCAATTCCAGATCATGTCCAGAGATATACAGCACATTCAATGACAAACTGGAATGCAACTGTCACTTCTTGGCTAAATGCTACAAGATCAATACAAGTTAAGTACCACTCCACAAAAACAATATAATAACCTTACATATATTATAAGAGGTGCCAAAAATACTATCTCTGTACATGCACACACTCATTTAAGTAGGTTCAAATTCATCTAAAGAACTACCAAAACTGTTCCTCCTATGTTTTCTTTTAACCCTTCTTCTGTATATATCACCATCATGCACTGAACCTGAAGACCAGCTTCATTACTTTAGCTGCTGACAATTTTGAGATCCATTCTTTTATGTGAGGCACCTCAGTGACTTCTGTAGTGTATTCTAATGTAGCCCTTATTACAACTGGTTTCTTTTCCAGTAACCACATAGCATTTTTTTAGGTCTGCCTTCCAGAAGTGACCTGAATTTATTAATAAGGTCAGGAATGTCTGTTGTGTTTGAAACTGTGATCCCAGGAAATTTATGACAAAATTTTCTCACACTTCAGAGTAGAACCACACATCATTTACGATTTGTACACAAAAACACGCTGTTCAACAGTATATCAAATCATATTCACACACACGACAATAACCAGTGCTTAACAAGATGTTACGCTAGTGCTTGATGATGAGTCATGCAGTTCTTGCTGGGAACTGGGAAGTAACAGTTGCATTCTGGTTTATCAGTGAATAGTGGCCAACAAATGTTATGTTCACATTCTTCCAGGAAGTACGTTGCAATGTCATCGATCATATTATGTTACTATAGTATTACAACTTAACTGCAAAGTACACACCATTTTCCTACATATGGCAGATTACAGACATTACTCTAAATTAAGGGATCAATAGACATCCAACTGTATAAAGTAACAGTTCTCAGGCAAAATATTTTCTATGGACGCATTTGGTTTTGAATGAAATTTTTATGTTTCTGTAAGGTACAAGTAAAGTTTTCCTAGCAATTAAGAACCACACCAAGAAAGTATACAGGAGGCATGGAGGCAAAGTTCCACATATTCTAGTCCTTGGTACTAGGAGCAGAATGGTCAGCTTCATGCTCTATCACACTCCTCTCCCCAAAGAAGTAAGATGAATGATGCGTGGGGCCCACAACCAGTATGAACATGGTGGCAGATAGAAATATCCCTGTCTATACAATAATTAGAACCACAACCATCCAGCCTACAGCCAGAAACATTACTGGCTAAGATATTTTGGCTAATTTATGTAAATGAACAAAAATAAATATGGTGCTCCAATTACTCGACTTGTAAACATACATTTTGTACTGAATTTATTCAGGATACACAAAAAGGAGAATGTGAAGTAAATCTGCACAGATCAGCACAAGAAGCAAGATGACAAAATTTTCATTACTAACAAACAAAAGGTTTTCTTTATACTTCTCACTGCAACAATCCAAATTATTACGTTACTAGAACAATGCCACCATACAGATATCATTGTTCCACAAGACAAAGGTATGAAACTGTAAAACGTTCTATGGAAAATATGAAAACAATTTCATACATTTCTAACTTAGAAAAAGACTTGTAAACATGACCGTAAGAAGCAAGTATGATGGTAAACGACACATGAAATTACATATGAAGTAGATGAGTTTCAGAGTAAAATGTATCCCTTTAACTATATTCATATTTAACTAAATTCCTGAATAATCCAAGTTATAAGAAGTTTATAACTTCAAGTGCCACACATGCATAAAGGATTTGAGCTTCAATATCTTGTAATAAATGGAACAGATATGTTGATTATTAAAACCCAGCACTCCAGCTTCTTCCACATACTGTGCAATGGGTTTCTAAAGACAACATTCCATACATGATGATTAACAAAACATAGACCAGCATGTTACATGTTCATACACTTAAGGACCTGAATTGTTCATTCAATTTCAGAAGCAGCCATGAGTTTGGAAACAAAACAAATTTTATTTAGACTGTGCACTTAAATTTTAAAAGAATATACCAAAGTCCCTTATGGAAATGAACATATTTAGTTGAAATGGCATAACAGTGAAACAATGCTAATGGCCTACTGATTAAAATTACCATGACTCATGAGCCATAATATGACTCAGACACTTGAAAACACCCATGCTAAAACACAGACTTGTCTAAGGATCTAGTGGTTTGACTCTAGCATTTCCACAAGGAATTCGTCGATGGGTACATCACCAATTAGTCGGAAGAAAAAGAGGTGCTCAAGGCACTTGAGCCCAATGGAACGGAGTGACGGGAGACGTAGAAGCAGCTTGGCAAAGCGGCCAGGTTCATCAGGATGTGTTGTGCGAGTGTATTCCTCCAATGCAGCATAAACTTTTTCTCGAAGACGTTCTACTTCCTCTCCGGACTTCAAGCCACGAACATCTGCAACATTGTGAACCCACTCTGTATTTAAGAGTTCAAAGATCTGACTCACAGCCCATAGGATGGCTGTCCTGACAGAGATTATCATTCACAATCATTTTTCTATTTGACACTATAAAGAGGTATTGTTATATAAAAGAAGACAAGTCAACACAGAATCTTAAAAAAGAAAACCTTTAAATTTGTTTCCCAGTTTATGTATCAATACATTCTTAACTATGTAGGTCATAAAGCAGCAAATGCAGGATGAGTGATGGATGAAAATAAAAACTGTCACTCTCTTTTTAAGGTACATCCTTACATATGATGAATTCACTAAATAATCGGTCAAGACAGATGATCCAAAGGGTGAGAACTGAACCTGTAACCCAATGAATATGAAGCCAGACTTGCTAACCTCTCAATCTCGACATTCAGTAACAAGACAGGTGATAAGTAAAAAAATATCAGCAGTTAATAAATTTAAATTTCTGTAACCCTCATAATATTCATAAAACAAGTACATATTTTATGCTGACTACAAACTTATGCCACCAGGAAGGGAGGGAGTAGGAGATGAAAAAGGGAATGAAAGAGTTGAAAAAGATAGTACAGTAGGGCCCTGCTTTTCGGCGCTCCGCTTTACGGCGATTCGCTAATACGGCGCTCAACAGCTGAGTCAGAGAAGTGCATCCGGCGCCATTTTATCGTCGCTGATTCAGCCTGTTTACAGTTTTTGTGCGCTCCGCGTCTCCGTATTTCTGGCAATTTTTCAAAGTTATTACAAACTGTATATTTATATAATATTTTTGTGTTACTACAGTGTAATTACAAAGACGTCTAAGGGTAGTAGCGATAAAAAGAGGAGTCGTAAGCCTCTTACTTTAAATGCCAAGTTAGA
>NW_019059949.1:67622-98528 GCF_000696155.1 Zootermopsis nevadensis | reverse complement strand
CAAATTAATTATTTATTACTTTTTCCGTAAAAATCAATCGTAGCATAGTGAAATAAGTATGTATACTCTTAAATGGCGATAGTCTATCAATACTGTACGTACCGTACAGTACGTCCTGTACTTGTACCGATTTTTCTGATGCACTCCCGTAATAACGCGGTTTCTCTATCACGTGAGTTTACCCTTGTCCCCCGCGACCCGCGTTATAGTGGGGTTGTACTACTGACAAAGTTAAAACTGTACCAGCAATACGTACTGTAGTCCAGTGAAAGGTTCAATAAAAGAATAACTATACATTTTCACTGCTTTCCAATGATGTGTTCAATGTCTCACACCCTCAACCATAAGCTAATCCTCAGGTAGAAGGCATTCATCAGTAAGAAATTCAAAATAACAAAATACTAACTGTAAATGTTTCCCATAAAAGCATTGAAGCCAAGTGCATGAACCTGTCCAACTTACAACAAAAGGGGTGAACAAGTTCCAGGATAAAGGGGTGTCCAAGATATAGGGTGTTGTGGACATACAAAATTATAGGATATTCGCCGGTTCCAATTAAAAGTGTCCAATATAGAGGGGTGTCCAGGATATAGGGGTGTCCAACTAGAGGGGTTTTACTGTATCTTTAAAAAGAAGGCAATTCTGGAGAAACACGACAGTGAGGAGAGGACTGATACTGGAATGTCTAAAGAAGTGATCAAATTTGGCATGAGACTAGTTTACACTGGCAGTCTACAAAGTATGTAATAAATGACAACTAAGCAAATAAGGTACCTGGATTAAACAATATAACAGAGCGCAAGCACCCAAGTTCTGTCTTGTCCATTTTCATTTCTCGCATCTTAGCAACAAGTTCTGTGAGCACACGGTCGAAGATTGTACCAACACCAGCCTGATGTGCTGAGTTACGGTGAACTGTGAGACCTGTTGCCAAGACAATTCCATCCTTAACTTCCATAGAGCGATGAGAAAAAGCAGCTATCAGCAGCTCATTCCAACCTGTAAGTAATTGTGACAAATTTCAAATAATTGGAACTTTGGAAATAATGATTTTTTTGTTTTTCTTCCTACTACTGTTACATCATAGTGAACTCATCTAATGCTTCTCTAGAGTACAATGGATATGGATGTTAAATAAAGGTAAACTTTTTTTTTATATTTACAACAGAGCTGACTCTTGATATAAGTCACTGATCCTGATAAACACCAGATAAGAATATGAAAAATAACAAAACATAAAGCAACACTCAGTAGCATCCTGGTTTGAATCTGGACACCCAGTAAAATTCAGAAAACTCACAAGCTATTAAAGGCAGAGATTCATTTTGATGCTGGAACCACCTAATGAGCAGAAAGGAGGTTTAAAAATTACAACCTTAAATGGATAAACTTTCATACTGTAATAATTCATATTAAAACAGATCAAGTGAATACTGAATAGACATTCTTTATATCTCAGCCATCAAGCCCATAACCAGTCATATATTGATTCACCTACCCCAACTCATGAACATTTAATCAACTCCAGCAGAGTCCTTGAGAAGCTGATAAATGCTCAGCCAATCAAGAAATTCACCATTTTTTATAAACATGAAGGTTCATTACTGCGTTCACAAGAGCCTGCCCACCACCAATCCCTATTCTGAGCCACATGAATCCAGAAAACACTGTCCCACCCTACTCACTTAATATCCATTTTAATATTATCCTCCCATGTTTAAGTGGAAAATTATATAAGGGGTAACTCAAATCAAAGAGCATTAATGCATTTCATGTACAAAGAAACTGTCAGCAACAGGTGATATGATCTTCAAATTTTTAAAACAAAACTGCAGTGTCAGTAATGCAGTGATAGTAAAGCACCAATGGTTTGTAGTTTAGGCCTATCTGAATAACAAGAGACATCTATGCTTAATGCATGGTAATTCTACTGATCACAATTGAAAATTTTTAGAGCAAGCAAAAACTGAATAGCAAGATGATAACAAATCAGCCAGTAAGCAAAAAATACAAACTATATCACTATACAAATATTACTGGATACTGGGTCGACCCATTCTTCAAGTGCCTGAGCATTGTGGGTGTCAACTTTTTTTATTGGTTTTGATCTATAGACATATATAGGACTCTCTGGATGAGGGATAAGCCTGTCACAAGGCCTCTACCTACACACAGGACAGCACAACATTGAAAAATGTGGACAAACATCCATGGCTTGAGTGGGATTCGAACCCACGGCCCCAGTGACCAAGCGGAACAAGGCCCACGCCTCAGACCGCGCGGTCACTGTGACCCCCTACAAATATCAGGATAAGAAATAACTATTAAATTGTAGGAATATTTGGACAGTATTGTACAATTTGAATACGTGAAAATGAAGACAATTGATTTCACAATGAAATTTTGTGATTATATTCAATTCAGCATTAAGTTTTACTTGACACATGTCCATTGGACATTTTGTTATAATGTTCTGTACACTGAACATCACATACAATTGGTGTTGTACATCTCACCTCATCAAACAAAATTTCATTCGGTAATTTTACCTTATTTGACATATTATCATAGTGAACATTATGGGCTTAGATTTACATACCTGAATCAGTTTTAACTACCAATCACCGTTGAATATCATAACAATTACGCAAGTAACTACAGAGAACTATTCTTAATTCTGAGAGCAAGTTCCGAGTCTCTTGTTACCTGCTCGCAGGAGAAGCACCTGATCTCCAAGAGGCAATTTCGTAAAGTGAGGGATGTGCTTGGCCCACTCAACAAGTTGAAACAACTGTTTATTGGTTGCTTGGCAAATGTTGGTCACTGCCGACTGAAAACACAACAAAAATTACAATCAACCTCCTGTTACACTTTAAAATTTATAAACTGCAATTATTTCCTCATGTCATACATTCATTTAAAAGTTAATGCATACATAGTGCAATCATTCTGGCATGTTCATTCTGTTACTGTCTCCATGTTTTTAATTCATGCTATGAATACCATCATTTGATGTTTTCTTATGAAGAGCAGATAACAGGTAGGGAGAATGAGCAAAGACTCCAATATACAATTTGACCAAAATTAATCCACTGGTTCTAAAGTTGTATGAGAACAGCACAGAAATAGCTTATATTTAATGATCTTAAAACCAAAAATCTTACTGAAAATGTGCAAAAACTGTGTATTTCACTGTACAATACAATTATTGTGATGATAATTATTTTTGCTTGATAATCATTTAGTGAGTTATGTGCGAGTTACATTCGATATGCAATCACAGGCAGATGTAGGTTTCCATGTAGTGTTTATTACTGTTTGCACTGTAACTAAAATTGAAATGTGTCAACAAATTTTACAAAAGCTTCATATAATAAAACTTAATGAAATCTGTTCACTGGTTTCTGAGTAGTTGTGTTTAAATATCACATTCTTCTTTAGTCACACCTCTAATTAAAAAATCACAGCCAGGCTCCTCCATGCACATTTCTTAATTATAAAATTACAGTCACTATTGCACAATCACATTTTCAAATTATAAACACAGTATCTGTCAATCAAACTTCCAAATTCAAATTTCACACTTATTATTCCAAAATCATACTAACAAATTTAAAAAAATCCCAATCAGTCTACTCAGTCCTACTTCCAAATTTAAATTAGCATAAGCCTGCTACAATCATGCATCCAAAAAAAACCATCTTGGAGATAAATATCAGAATATAACAATAAAGTTCACTGGTCTCCAATATAAACTCTTCATAAATATGTAGTTCCCAACTTTATGCCCCAATAAATATTTACAGCACTCATCTGCCCAAGTGATACACAATATGTCAGGTGACTTCACCTCGAACTCAACCTGATTTTCAGTCTTGCACTCAACTCTCTTCTCTGCCTCCAGTATACGCTCAACAGGCATATCTGTATGCAGACTGCTGGTAGATTCCACCTCATTTTGATCACGCTCCTTGGTACGCTGACGCTCCTCCTGCAAGAACAACACCAATTACATTTAGAAACAGTTTTCTGAACTGTGTCTACTTAGTTTTCTCATAGTTCTCAGGTACATTAATAACATTTCTGAAAGGTAAAATCTGATTATGAAGTAAACACTAACTCCACGCTACACAGTCTTTCTGAACAATTAACAATTACTTGGCTGGTCAAGATATTCCGTTATGGAATTTCAAGGAATCAGTATCATGTTTGCAAAAATAAAATGGTAATGGACCCAAACCTAAGCCAGTTCAACCCAGTTCCCATTTTCACAACTTATTTCTCAATGACAAACTTTAATATTATCCTGTTTACACCTAATTTACTAAACATTTTCTGACTGTCTCACAAGCAGGAAGAAATATTACTTGAAGTAAGGCATTTTAATATTTCAGGTGAAAACACAGTACCAAAATTTTCACTCAACAGGGGCCCTTGATAACAGCTTTTGAGACCAGGTTTAACAACTTACAATTATTAACAGTTTGAACCAACAACACTTTGTTTCATAACAGTATGTTCCACAAAATTCCTATAGATTTCTTAAAGCATTTGTTACTTCTAAAAATATTTTATCCAATGACCTGATGTAAATTTAAATACATTTATACCAAGAAATCATTTAATTAAAGACATAAATAGCTACAAATAATAATGCCCACTTTAAATACAAAACATGCTGGGACCAGAGTAAAAGAGATACATGATTCTTCCACAAAATATTAAACAGAATCCTTCTAAAACATATGAATGAACATAAACATATGAACCTTTAATAAACTTCCAATTAAATTATATAAATAAAATGAATCTTTTAAACCATATTGACCACTAAGGGCTTGCAACATACTATAAGGAAGAAAGGCTAATGTTAGCATCTTATTACGAGGTGTGTTTAAAAACAGACCAAACTTTGTAAATAGCGTGCCAACCGGGACAGAGTGCGTGCTGCGGCTACTGAGCTAACCTAGCGGCAGGTTTTGACGACAAACTGCCATTTGCCACGTTCCGCTATGAACATTAGTCGTCGAGCTACATCCGCTGAACTGAGCACATGCAAAAGCTGTTCGTCGGATTAGTGACAAAGTGACAATTAAAGGGCTTGAAGAACAGCTCGTGTGTGTGAAATTTTGCTGCAAACTTAGTAAAAGTTTTACAGAGACATTTCAATTGCTTAACCAAGCATACGGGGAGGACTGTATGAGCCGAACGCAGTGTTATGAGTGGTTTAAACGTTTTAAAGAGGGCAAAACGTCGGTCGGTGAAGATCCCAGGCTTGGACGACCTTCCACATCAACAGACGACAACCATGTCGTCAGAGTTCGTGCTGTGATTTGTGGAAATCGTCGTTTAACTATCCGAGAAGTTGCTGACGAAGTGAGCATCAGCATAGGATTTTGCCATAAAATTTTGACTGAAAAACTTCAGATGTGTCGCGTCAGTGTGAAATTCGTGCCGCGTTTGTTGACTGACGCTCAGAAAGAGAACCGTATTGAAATCAGTCAGGAACTGCTTGCCAATGCAAAAGGTAATGAAAACTTTCTTAAGAACATCATAACAGGAGATGAGACATGGGTTTATGGCTATGATGTTGAAACCAAGATGCAATTGTTGTAGTGGGTGGGGAAAGGGTCTCCTCGACCAAAAAAGCACGGATGAGTCAGTCAAATATCAAGGTGATGTTGGTTGTGTTTTTTGATTGGAAAGGCATTGTCCATCATGAATTTGTACCATGTGGTCAGATGGTAAACAAACAGTTCTACCAGGAAGTTTTAGCGTGTTTGAGGAATGCTGTGCGCAGGAAGAAGCCTGAATTGTGGGAAAACCAGACTTGGATGTTGCACCACAATGCGCCGGCTCACGGGTCGCTCCTCATCCACAGTTATCTGGCAAAGCATCAGACAACTGTTGTGCCCCATCCACTCTATTCTCCAGACTTAGCCCCAGCAGACTTTTTCCTGTTTCCCAAACTTAAAAGCACTTTGAAAGGATGTCGTTTCCAAACCATAGAGGATATTCAGGAAAATGCGATAAGAGAACTGTGTGCCATCACAGAAAGTGCGTTCCAGGAAGCATTCCAACAATGGAAGAAACGTTGGGAACGGTGTATCACCAGTAGAGGGGACTATTTTAAAGGGCACAGAGCTTAAAATGTTGTAAAATTAGCAATAAAGTCTTTATAGCAAAAGTTCGGTTTTTTTAACACACCTCGTACATGTGGTTCTATGTTGTCTGTCTCCCACAAATTACAGTAAAACACTTCTATATCCTGGACAACCCTCTATATTGGACATTTTTTAATTGGAACTGGCAAATATCCTATAATTTTACATATCCACAATACCCTATATCTGGGACACCCCTCTATCCTGGAACTTGGTCACCCCTTTTGTTGTAAGTTGGACAGGTGCATGTTTGCACTTAGCTTCAATGCTTTTATGGAAAACGTTTACAGTTACATATATATCTTTGTTTTCAATTTCTGACTGATGAATGCCTTCTACCCGAGGATTAGCTTATGGTTGAGGGTGTGAGACATTGAACACATCATTGGAATGCAGTGAAAGTGTATAGTTATTCTTTTGTTGAAACCTTCACTGGACTACAGTAAGTATTGCTGGTACAGTTTTAACTTTGTCAGTACTGTGCTTGCAACTGAGTTAAACAGTGTTAACAGAAATTGGATTTTTCTTTTTGCGATGGGGAAGAAAAAATCGGTGGAATTAACTTTGGAAAAGAAGAAAGAAGTTTTGGATCTTCTGAAGATAGGAGAATGTTGCACGAAGCTGGCAGAGAAATACGGCATCTCAAAATGTACTGTTTCCAACATCAACAGCAACAGCAACAGAGCCGCTATTACCGATGCGTGGGAAAAGAATTGTAGTGCAGACAGAAAAAGACTATGAAAAACACCTCATGATGAACTAAATGAAAAAGTGTTATAGTTTTTCCAGTGTTGTCGTGCAAAGAACATTCCCATTAGTGGCACACTTTTACAGGAGAAGGCTAGAGAAATGGCAACTAGACTCCACATCGAAGATTTCTCGGCTAGCAATGGGTGGTTGGATTGTTTCCGTAAATGAAACAACATAGGTTTGCACGTCCTTTCTGGCGAATCAGCTTCTGCTGATCTTCAAGCTGCTGAAGATTGGAAACGCAAACTTCCAAGCCTTTTGTTGGGATACGCAAAAGAGGACATTTTCAACGTGGATGAAAGTGGAGTATTCTACTGTCAACTTCCGTGATCCTTAATAGAAATGAGAGAGACATGTAAAGGAGGGAAGAAATCTAAGGAGCAGATTACAGTTTTGCTATGCTGCAATTCGCAAGGAGAGAAATTAAAACCATTAGTTATTGGAAATGCTGCACGTCCTAGAGCTTTCAAAATGAACAACGTGAAATTGGACGGCCTTCCCGTAATTTGGTGTTACAACACGAAGGCTTGGATGACATCTAAAATTGTTTCTTAGTGGTTGAAGGAGGTCAACCTTAAAATAAAGCGGGCTAATCGGAAGATATTATTGTTTGTCGACAACGCTACAAGCCATGTCAATTAAAATCTTTCAAATGTCAGTATAGAATTTCTGCCGCCAAATCTGACCAGCGAAGTTCAGCCACTAGATAAGGGCATTATTCAATCTGTGAAACTGCTCTACAGGAAGCAACTAATGCATTCACTAATCAATGTTGCAGATAAGTGCAAAGACATGACTGAATTTGCACGAAGCGTTACAGTCTTAGATTCCATTCGGTGGATTCATGGTGCCTGGGCAGAAGTTTCTCCTCAAACCATTGCAAAGTGTTTCTGACATGCAGGATTTATGGCAGATTCTGTTGAGGATGAAGGGGAAGGGGAAGGGACGGAAGAAGACAATTTGCATGAAGAAATAAACTGTCTTCTTGAGGAGTATTGCAACCAAATTCCTGATGTCCAAGCTCTTTCAACGTTCGACAACATTCTAGAGGTTCACGACGATGTCGTTGGAACAATCGATAATGTGCTAGACAACGTGATGACTTCAAGTGACGATGTGTGTAAAGAATCTTCAGAAGAAGAAGAGTTATCTGTGTAAGAAGAACCATCTACACATCAGAGGGCTTTGCTATGCATAGAAGAATTAGAACAGTATGCTTTCGCTCATAATCAACCAGGAATGGTTGAAACTTTATTTGTATTGCGGCGAAAATTAGAAAGAGGATGGGCAAGTTCCAAGATAGAAGCGAAAAAGCGGTGTCTTGTGACAGACTTTTATACAAGAAATAAGTGGCATCATATGTTGAGCTAATGTCGTAAGTACAATTAAAAAAATACATTCTGAATATTTAAAATTTCATTGAGGCTGGGGTGTAATGTGCAACCATGAGAGTGGGTTTCAAAAGATTATTATTATTGTCATTAATTCTTAATTCAAGCAAGCCTACAGTAGTTAGATTATGTAAGTACATAGATTACATTGTCGGCAAACGTAAAGTATTGGTGCCCTTCCCTTTGAGCTTAACCATATACTTTACAATTGCCACATTGTTATTACATGACAATTTGAAAGGATGATTTTTCCCTTTCCCTCTATCTTGGACACCTCTGTAAGTTGGACACATTATCGTGGAACCACAAGTGTCCAAGTTAGAGAGGTTTTACTGTACTTTTGAACCAAATCACTGATTTTCACAAAGCCTGCTACTTGACTGCCCAGAGCTATGAGATCAGAATGCTAACAAAGAAGTATATAATCCACAACTATCTAATCTATAAAAATTGAATATAAATTGCATGGGAGGGGGTAAACATGTAAAAAACATGATATAAAATTATAACAAACTGAGAGGCTGTAGGGAGGGAAGTAAAGATTCCAGATATTCACATATGATCATCAATAATGTTCTTAACAACAGAAGAACTTAATTTAGTCACAACTTTAACTTCTCTGCAGCTGCTTCCCTAACCAACTGGTGGAGTTTGAAATTGCAAGAATTTTTCCATCCCTTGCATTTTAATATTCCACTTTCTTCATTATACCATGCTCTGAAGTAAAGAGTTTCGATAACCTAATGTGAACAGTCAATGTGTTAAGTACAGTAACTTTGGTCAATAACACTCAGATTCATACTATAATTAATAAGAACCTCTCATTAATAATTTCACCAAATTAGGTCAAGGGATGCAGGGTCTGAAACACATGACATATGATTATTCCAAAATATAACTTAATTTCTCCTTTGTATAAAAAATACCTATAAATGGAGTTGACAGGTTAAATCAGGACAACAATAGCTATTGTAACCTAGTGCTACAGGAATTTGGTGAGCTGTTTTATAATAATTAAATAACACTAACAACAAGAGACCTCTGTGTCCCAAGATAAGAAACATGAAGTGTTGAAAGTAAAATATCTTGCATGGCTCTTAATACACACATGAATTTCATGAGATGGAAAACCAGCCACTAAGCATCAGGCAAATTAGAATGAGACAGGCCTAGTAGAACCTGCCTCATCAGCTCAACTGGTACACTGGCAGGAAAAAAGGTAAGGTCATCCAGGCCCAGCTGTTGGTATCCCCTGCAGCCCTTGCCTTATCTAGATGAACTGTGAGTCCTGAAGCAAGTCTTGAGAGGTCCTCATCTTCATGCAGTCTGTCTTCACGGTGCCTACATAGGACTCCTGATCTAATATCTCCACAATGTCTCTTATGATGGCTCTTTAATCAAACAACACAACTGTAATCCATAAACTGTAGCACACCCAGAAATTTTGTTTGGGGGGCTTCACTAGTCAGTAACAGAAACAAACTCAATAATTATAAAATAATGTTTCTAATCTTCTTTTCATTTGTGGCTGATGACACCATGTTCAAATTGCCTGGTTTTCTAATATTTCAGAGAACATGGTTTCCTCTATCTTCAAGAAAAGTGACCAAACAACAAACTTGTGCCAATATTTGTAGTTCCAAGCCACAAGGCAGAGGGAATTCCACACTTTGCTTGACAGTGTGTGAAAATTCCCCACTGTTGTTGAGCCAGTATCTATAAACATCAACACAGAACTATTACCTAATCACTCCACCTTGAAGATGAAAACAGCCAGGTTCTTAAAAAAAAAATGAAACCACTATAACACAGTGCCATTATTAACAAAATGCACACTTAGTTTTAACTCATTCTTAAGGGAGAAAAGGGGGTTGAGTTCTGTAAGTTATTCAGTGCACATGCCACATGCTATGGATGTCTCCATACACAAATCAAACTGTCTTTCTTCAAGACAAGGCATCACACATATCTGGAAGCCTAAATGATATAATATGGAAAAATAAATCCTTACATAAATAAACAAAATGAAGTGCTATCAGCACATGAAGCAGAAACAAGAGCAAATATTTCAAGAACACTACAAGTTTCAGAAACAAGTTTCTAAAGTGTACAGAAAGTAAGAATTGGCCATATGAGATGTCAGGACAAGACAATAATGTGGTATTCAGTGTGAAGAAGAATGGATCAACAAACAAAGACATGAATGGAAGAGTCATAACCACACAAGACTAGAGTGCCTGAATAGCAAGAGGTACCCCTTCTGAAGTACTCAGAAAGATATTCAAACCCAACAAAGATGGAGTAAGAAAGTACTGGGAAAATGTAGTAGTTCCATTATTCATGTCCTTTACATAACCCTGTTAGGGAGATTAAATAAATAACAATGAGATGGGTGGCACAAATAGCATGCATGAAGAAATGAATAAAAGTACTGGTGTGATAACATCAAAGAAGAGACCTCTTTGGGGACCCAACTGTAAAAGGGCAGTAATATCAAAATGGAGCTTATGAAAACAGATTATGAAGATGTGAATTACACTGAGGTGGCTCATGACATTCCAATAATTGGCTTTTGTGCTTGCAGTGATAAATTTACAGGTTCCGTAACAACAGAATTTCTTGAGATGACAGTCTTCTGGAATGTTGCACCATGTAGTCTGGTAGAAGCCTGTCAATGTTTCAGAAGAGCTTACTGCCTCCATCATCAGTATGACTCATAATCCTGATGGTGGAGACAGTGAACTTCTGAAATGTCAGTAAACTTTTACCAGACTACACAGCAGAGCTTCCCAGAAAACAGTCACCTTCGTGCTTATGGCCATGAGAATTCGAAATCTCACCAACAGAATTTCTTGACCAGCTATAGACCTAAATCCATACGGTCGCCATACAGTCAGTATATCACTGCTTCATCACTTAACAATCTACAAATATGATTTTTAATTATGTATGGTCGAATATATATAAACACAATGACCTTCAAATACAGCTACATATGTGTGCCCTGGAATCCATGGCTGAGACAGAAAATAGTATTCATGCAGATCATGCAAACTGTGAGAACCTTAACCAGACAAGAGAGAAAGGCATTTCATGATCATCAGACCCCTGTATGTGTCACAGACATGTTTGCACTTTGTAAGTTAATTTAGTTGTGGTTTAACAACACACATCAGTAGCTCAGACAATATACTGTCAAATGAGAACACAGTTCATGAATAATGAACTGGAAAGGATATAGAAGGAAGCAGTTGTGTCCAAATTTAAGGCACTTTCCTGGCATTTGCCTGGAGGAACCAAGGGGAAAAAACTTCAATTAGGATAGCCAATCTCCAGGATAAGATTTGAACCTAGGACCTCCTATATACAAAACCTGAGCACTAACCACTTGAGCACAATGTTCAGTACAGTTCACAAGATACATGTTTGTTTCCAAAATTTTACAAAAAATCCAAAGGAGTTCTATATACTATTAGTCTAATTATGTAGGAAAATTAAATAAGGAAATATAAAAGAAAGGACAGAATGAAACATGAGCTTAAAAACTGTTCCTGTCTTCTTGCCAAAAACAATTATTAGTTGTACACAAATCAGCAACCAAAATTGTAAACAGAATCATACTGGAACTTCACAGAAACAAAGACAAACCTTTCTAAATATCAAGGGAATATAATGTTTTTGCAGTCTATTCATGAATAACATTTATCCATATAAGTCTACACACTCTATGCATGCATCCACTTTTAAACAGAGAAATCATGAGGCAGAAGCTTTTAATTTTTTTAACCAAAAAAATAAAAAAGACTTTCACAAACTTGATTTGAAATAAAATATTATGACTTATGAAACTGCAAAGATCAGCAGTGGGTATAAAGTAAATTTAGAATGACCAGTACACATGTAAACTGCCAAGAATTCATAATGTGGCTGACTGATTGTTGCATTATGTAACAACGGTTTTGTCAACTGCAAAGATTATGTAGTATTAAATTGCAAAATGTCTAAATGACAAACAGGAAATAATGTGAAAATAAATGTGGTCTATTTTAAGGTGGTATATCAACATTTGCCTAGAGGAGGTAAGAAGATACATTGAAACTTCTTCACCCAGTCAGGACAGCCAACCTTCAGAAAACAATTTTTACCCGGGGCCTTCCAAATACAAAACCACTCAACTGCAAATTTCAGCAATTCCAAAGTTTACTGCCAACAATGTGAATATCTGACAAACACATACAGAGGACTCTAATAATCATACATTCAAGGTCGTGGATGATACGTACCTGGACGGCTTCCCTCTTCATACCCATACCAAGGCACTTTTGGTAGCGGCAGTACTGACATCTGTTGCGCTGGCGCTTATCAATTGTACAGTTCTTGTCTTCCCGGCATGCGTATGACAAGTCCTTTCGCACCGTTCTCTTGAAAAAACCCTTGCACCCTTCACAGCTGAAACAAAAAATACAGAGATTTTAGGAAAAGTATAAGTGTAAAACAACAAGTTCCAAAATCCATGATACAAGGACTTTCTTGAGAAATTAAAAGTAACTTAACTTGTCAAGAAGTTCCCCAATTATTATAAAACCTAAAGTTTCATTGCTGTGTTCACAAAAGCCTATTTTTAATCAAATTAATTTAGTCCATATTCTAACATCCTGTTCTTCTAAAATGAATTTATGCCTAAGTCTTCCTAGCGGTTTATTCTTTGAGGTTTTCCAGCTAAAACTGTGAATACATTTCTTATTTTCTTCATGTTCCCTGTCTCATCCAACATCATTTAATCATCTTAATACGGTTTATAGAAGAGTACAAATTGTGAAATTCTTCACTGTGCAAGTTTCTTCACCCCTCCCCCCTCTTACATCCAAATATTCTTCTTGGCACTTTGTTCTCAAATAACCCAATCTAACCCAACACAATCTCACCACAGTCTGACTCCATTTTTGAATTGAGTTCAAAGTCTAAAATAGACTGCCTCACTGTATGCGGGTTTCCACCCTCACTCATCTTACTGTTTGCTTGCCAAGAATAACTCCATTCGTCTTACAAACAAATGATCCATACCTAGAACACACACTTGGTTGCTTTACTCCTCTTTTCACAATTTAAAAGTGTCACACTTTCAGACACATCTTATTTATTTTTATATATGATACATTACACAGCTTTGGTGATGCACGATCTTGCATGCCACCATGAAACAATATTTTTTACTTCCAATCACTTACATAACAGACAGCAATGGTGCTTACTTTTTAGACATCACACATGTATCAAGATGTTTGCACTAAATGTTTTATTTATCCATGTGCGGGGAAATGTACAGTATACCAATGTGTATGTGAAGAGACACAAAGTAAGTTTACAAAGTATTACAAGTGAGTCAATGAAACTTCAGCATGGATAATATGACACTGCATAACACTGAGAAAATTATGCCACAGATTTTTTTTTTTGAAGTCCATGTTCACAGAATGAAGAATGTTGTTATATCAATTTCAGGAACACTTCTTTATCCATGTTGTCACTGTTAAATATTTGACCTTCCATATGATGCTTCAATGTTAGAAACAGAAAAAACAGCACGTACAAGGTCAACACATGAGCTGGCATAGCTTAGACAGTACAGTGTCTGGCTACAGATTGAATGACTGGGGTTTGGCAGAGAAAAACTATTTTTCTTCTAGCCCCTGCATCCAGACTTGCTCTGGGATCCACCCAGCCTCCTATCCAATGGGTATCAGGGATCCTTCCCCTGGGGGTATAAAGTGCAGCTGGGACATGACACTGATCACTCACCCCATCTAGTGCTGAGGTAACAAATGAGTTCGAGTTATACTCCATTTCCCCTCATGTGTAGCATGATAACTTTATTAACAAGGCCAATACAGACAACAATGCAGGAGGAGCTGTGACAGATAGTGAAAAGACAATAACTTTCATGGACAGAAACAGAAAAATCCATTATATGGTACAAGTGTCTTAGTTGTCATGTGGATTATGCACAAAATAGTATGAGTTGTACAATGATAATATTGAAGATTCTCCACCTGATTTGAAGGGAGACAGACAGACAGACATATACACATTCACATGCACACACACATTCTCATGTGTGTGTGAATGTGTTTGTATGTACGTGAGCATGTGCGCACACACACACACACACACACACTCATACACACCTTGAAAACTTACGAACTGTCCCTCATATACCAAATCTAGTCCCCTTGAATGACACTGAAACACTGCAGAAGGAAATAATCTTTTTACATTCTTTCCAGATGTATCCAGTTACCTTCCTTTTCAAACACCTGAGTCCAGTATTATAAACAATACCTAACTCTTTGTTTGTGGACATTTTAGTGAAAACATCTAACAGAATATATTTTTAACTTGATATAAAAATCTTATTCTAGATGACTGCAACTGTGCTGATCTTTATGACAAAAATATAGAATGAAAGAGCACAATAGCTTGTACAATTTTAACCCCCTCTGTGCCTAAGAACTAATTTAATTAACTGTTCTGCCAAGTCTGTTGACATCTGATATGCGTGATGCTTAGTGGTTGGTTTTCTATTGCATGTAATTAATTTAAATATTAAGCGAAGATAAAATCAGACAACAATTTTATTTTTAACACTGTTTTTGTATTTATTTCTCTTGTACACTAACTAAATAACTAGATGGCTTACAGAACCCGAAGGTTCATCACCAAATTAACCAAAGCCCTCCACCAGACCCAGTCCTGGGCCAACAAAATCCAATCTCCTTCAAGTCCTATCACACAGATCCTGCTTGATATTATCCTCCCATCTATGTCTAGGTCTCCCCAGAGTTCTCTTCCCTTCAGCCTTCCTGACCAACACTTGATGCACACTTCTTGTCCTATCCATGCATGACACATGCCCCACCCATCTCATTCTTCTCGACTTAATCACCCTGACAATATTGGGAGAGGAGTACAATTCTTAAGTTCATCATTATGCAGTTTTCTCCATGCCCCTCATCTTCTCTCCTAGGCCCACATATCCTCCTCAACACCCTATTCTCAAACACCTGCAAACTGTGTTCCTCCCTCAGAGTGACAGAACATGTTTCGCACTCATACAAAACAACAGGTAAAATTATTGGTTTTTATATTTTAATTTTTAGGTTCTTATAAATCATACAGCAAGAAAAAATATTTTGAACTGAAAAGTAGCAAGCATTTCCAGAACTTAGTCTCCTCCTAATTTCCTCATGAATATTGTTTTGATTTGTTATTGTTGTCTCTTGGACACATTACTTAATTTTTATGAAACAGGCAAAGTTCACCACCTTCTTGAAGACAAGCATGAACACATTTTAGTACCTGCCAAGTGACTCTGCAAAGAATTTTTTGGTCAGTATTGACAAAAATCTGTTCAATACAGTGAATTCCGGTTAATTAGGACACATAAAGAGTTAACAGGTAAAATTATTGGTTTTTATATTTCAATTTTTAGGTTCTTATAAATCATACAGCAAGAACAAATATTTTGAACTGAAAAGTAGCAAGCATTTCCAGAACTTAGTCTCCTCCTAATTTCCTCATGAATATTGTTTTGATTTGTTATTGTTGTCTCTTGGACACATTACTTAATTTTTATGAAACAGGCAAAGTTCACCACCTTCTTGAAGACAAGCATGAACACATTTTAGTACCTGCCAAGTGACTCTGCAAAGAATTTTTTGGTCAGTATTGACAAAAATCTGTTCAATACAGTGAATTCCGGTTAATTAGGACACATAAAGAGTTAAAAAGGTTTGAACTTTAAGATTTGTCCCAAATAAATGGCTGCCCCAATTAACCGGAATCTACTGTATTGTGTCTTAGTTTCTCTAAGCTATGTCAGTTATTCAAATAAACTCTTTCTTTGAGAAATACCCACAGAAAGAAGTCTGGCAGGGTAACATCTAGAGAAGGCAGTGGCCAAAGGCCAAGCCAGGACTGAAGACTGATAAAAACCACGAAAATACCCAGTCAGGATAGCCAGAAATCCATACAAGATACAAACTGGGTATCTTCAAAACAGAACTGCATCAATATGCTAGACAAAATCCGGTGAAGGTAAATAGCTTGTATGTGTTGGATGTATGTGATTCTGTACACCCCTAGCCAGGAAAGCAAGGACCAGTGTTTGTGAAGGCGTCATTATGTGAGAAACATTTCCACGGCATAGGAGAGGTAATTGAGCTGTCATTAGCAGTGTACTACAACTGTCAAAATACAATGACACAAATGAAAACCAACTTACTGCTTTTCAGTATCTTCCATCTGTTATTACTTTGGTATAAAGTAATAAGATCATGAGTTTATAAGATAACTAAAAGTTCTGAGAACCTGGGAAGATGGTAACTGAGAGAAAATTCAAAACGGAATCACTGCCAAGAAAGAAAATATACAGTGACTGCATGGTTAAAGGCACTAACATTTAACCTTGGAAATCAGGTTTAATAGATGACTGGAGTACAAATAATTCTTTGTAAATAGAGATTTCCATAAAATACACTTGTTTATTAAAACATGATTTTACTCTACTTTCCCTATCTGTATTATATAAAATCCAGTTTGATGTTTGTGGATCGGTGTGTTTGCTTGGGCTTACCAACAAAGTAATTAATGGGTGTGGAGCTCAAGAAAAACAATGAAATTACATAACATGTTGCTACAACTGACATTTTTCATTACTGTTCTGTAATAATGTGTTTTTAGCAATACTGTTTACCTACAAACTAGATTTATGTTACAGAGTACTGTAGTAATTTTTAATTAGTGCATGTCTGTGTTATATCTTTAAATATATAGAGAAATATAGAAGGCATGAGAAATAAACATGGGAAAAACAAGAGTTGGAAATAAAGGCATGAAAGGGCCAAAGAAAAGCAAGAAAGATGGTGAGAGAAAGAAATCATTACCCACTGAATTTCAATGAAATTTTACACGAGTTTAACCAGGACAGACAAGGTGGACGTGCAAAATCTATATTTAATATTGTTTAATGTTAACATCTGATACACAATTGCACTAGGGATGGAGCTCTGTATGGCTGTAAAACATAAAATTACCAGCACATTCTGTATGAAACATGTCATATATCAAAATTACAAACATGTCAATGGCATAAAAATATATGTTAATAATTCCAAGTTAAGGTAGACAGAATACATATTAATACAAACTGTGCACATATTAATACTAACCATGCACAGAAATGGATAGCTAAACAGAATAATTATTAATTCATAGATTCTGCCAACCTCACCTTACTGACTGAAGTATATGAAGAGAAGCAGGCATTATAAGTTTGTACCAAAATGTCCTTATTAACTTACACACTGAAATATTTACACATTTGCTATGAAAATGTATGTACCATACATAACTGTTGTGTCATATTTGATGCTAAATAACCTCTTCTACCCAGGCTGTCATTATGTAACCTAAAGCCTTCTAAAGCATCCTTCATGTTTGTACAAACAAAAGAAAATCTGTAACACAGTAGTGAAAACCACCATAAAGGAGCAGCAAAAACAACAGAAGAGAGCTGACCTTGAAACAAATTATTTCCCTCTCCAGACATTCTCCTTGTGCAAGCAAGGTAAAGCTGTGCATTTATCAATGTAATTTTAATCTGCACTTCTAGTACATACTGGTCATGACCTTAGTTACAAAAAATGAAGAACTGAATCATTGCTTTAACAAATAGCTATAGCTGAGCAACAAGTGAGACATTGCCCTCTGGAACACAGAATATTCACCCACCAGGTTGGTTCTGAGCTAACATGCCTGACTTACAATCAGGAGATACTCTTCTAATGCACCAACTACTCTCGCTGTGCATATCTGTGTTTTCTTACAAGCAATTCCCAGAAAATACAAGACAATATCTTCAATGGGCCACATATGCTCCCTCCCTAAACATTTCCAATTCAAAGTAGCGCAATAGCAATGAAAAAAACAGGACAACAAATATTCTTGAGAGTCGCATTTTTTTTATTTTATGGATGGAAGAACATGAATGAGAACTTGGCACTTCTCTGTGCTATAAGTTGTGAATAACTGGCATGTTTTAAATAACAATATTCTTAGTTTTTCATTCATTATATAGGCTGTTTCCGGCACAGTGGCCACGCGATTTGAGGCATGGTCCTCATGCGCCTGGCAGCTGCGACCATGGGTTCGAGCCCCACTCAAGGCATGGATGTCTGTCCGCATCTCCTCTTCCAGTCTGATGGGTAAAGATTGGCCACAGAAGGCAAGGCGAAACCACCGTGGTACTTTCGCAAGAAAACCCCAAAAGGGGTAACGGTCAAGCTTGACCATAGACGATGAAATATATATATAAATATACATATATAGGCAGTTACATTTAAAACACAACTCTAATTACTACATATAAACCCTTTCATGCACAAAAAAATAAACCAATGGTAGTACTGAATTCTTGGAACCATATCCCACTGTTGCAACTTGAAAATAGTACGGCCATAATTTCACCTGTTTTGTCACTCAATAAACACTGTACTTCCATGTCAGGAAATAAACAGCTCAGTGTTTCACAAACAGCTCATAAATATACCATGTTTACATCTGCAAGTGGCATGAGCAGAGACCTAGTAACAAAGGTAACTTAGGTGTTATAGGGGCTGGAAAAGTCTATTACATGGGGTGGACCTGCTTCTGATTTCATTTTTGTACCACAGTACACAATATTGTTTTTGGGTTGTCTCAAACGATACAAAATGTATTATTCCCAAGCAACATTAGGAAATCTGACAGGCAATGTATATCAAACGGCTTCTTATGCCATTGGCTGTGCAGTCAAAAGGCATTAGTAAACAAATGCAAAGGGAAGGTATCACTTGGGAGACCCAGGCACATGAGGAAAAAATATTAATACGGGACATAAAAAAAAATAAGTTGTGAGGATGTGGACTGAATTCATCTGGCTCAGGACAGGATCCAGTGATGAGATCTTGTAAAGACAGTAAAGAACATTCAGGTTCCACAAGAGGTAGAGAATTTCTTCAATAGCTGAACAACCATCAGTTTCTTATGAAGGAATCTGATTTGCTTCATGCAGTGCTTTAGTTGACTCACTGAATAATTGGAAACTTATAAAGAAGCTCTTCTCCCACGGACATAGCAGTCCTATGAAAGGAACAAGATGATAACTTAAACTATTTCATTAATGTTTCTGCTACTAGTAGAACAAGTTCATGTAGTTTGTGGGGGGGGCTAGAACTTAATACTGCATGAGACTGTGTATGGGTAAAAGACTATTCATCACAGCACGTGTCACCATACAAGTTGCATCACAGTCACATGGAGGTAACCATGTGGCAACATAGAGGAAGTAGAGGAACTATGGTTGGATAATTCTGCTGAATGCAACCTTTGCTAGTTAATTTTTATGGAAATCTCAAGGGCAACACCTTTATAGTGACAGGGTCAAGGTGTAAAGGTTAAAACACCTCAAGCTCAATCTGGAAAATAATATGATAAAAATTTGACAACTAGCCAAATATAGTAACAGGCAACAGGATCACTGAACAATCTTCACACTGATTATGATGGGGTAGGGCCTAAAATACCTTTGCAGTTACAAGGCTCAGTTTTTGCTTTATTCGAAAAGAGCAAGAATACATTAAAACATATCCAACTGCAACTTCAGGTTTACATACAAGCAAAATATAAAGTCAAGCATGGTATCCCATGCATAACTGAAATCCAAAGCCATACTGCCTGTCAGATTTTCTTCATATGTTCCAGGTAACTCCATAATGTAGCCAGAGCACAGGCATCAAACCTACAGAACTAGGTTCAAGACACAGAGAATCCAATTGGAATTATAGTAGGCAAAATTATGTGGTTTTCTCAAGTAAATTTTACTAACGTGTTGAGATGAGCTTTGGCTTCAAATGGTTAATGCTGCCAGTATTTGGCAATACTATCACTGTGAGCAATTGTTCAGCTTAATGAAGAACTTAAAAACACGAACGAGAACACATCTCAATAATGAAAACTTCAAGGGATGCACGCAAATCATAACAAATAAAAAACATAATATTCTCAAACAAAATCTGCTTTAAATATCTAAATAATGATTGATTTCTAAGAGAAAATGACCAATTTGCAACAGTAATGTTAATAATTTAGCAACATTTTTAATACAAGCTGTCAAGGTATTTCAGTACACTCTCCTCATTTGTAACTTTGCTGCCCGTAACTTGACAATGAAAACCACATATGACGCCAGGTATGGAAAAGATTGAGAACCCCTGCTCCAGACAGAAAGCAAACAATTTTCCAAATAAATTTTAGATAATTCATACCAACTCATTCAGAACAAACAGAAAAAGTATAGCGTTCTCTGCTCTTATGTAATATGAAAGCTCTCTACTGTCTTCATACAAGTCTCACTGACATGAGCTGCTCAATTCAATTCACATATTCACAACCTAGTTTTTTATTATGTCTACTTTAATATTATCTTCAATCCACGTATAGGTAACAATTCCACTGCACAAAATCTTTCTTCAGAATTTGATAGTTGCTCTACTTATGAAGAAATTCTCCACTACATAGGGAATTCAAAGCTTCAATTTGTTAATGAATTCATTTCAACCTCCTAAATAATGTGAAGTAAAACTTACAAACACTCTTTAGCATATAATTTTACTCACCCCACACTAAATAGCACCCTCTCAAACTCAATTCATCCCTCACAGTAAAAAATGAAGTTTCACGTGTCACATACCTGTAGACACCATAATGTTTCCCACTGGCTCGGTCCCCACAGATAGAACACAGGTGTTTTGAGCCACTGAGCGGGTGATTTGGTGGGAAGGGAGGTGACACTGATGAGCTTTTTGACTGTGCACTACCTGTTGAATTACTAAGAACACTGCTGTGGCCAATACCAAACGAGCTGTAACATTAGCAAACAACAAATTAGTGTCGCAAGTTTACTTGGTTGTTTCTTTGATTATTTAATACCACTGTTTCAATTCCATATAGCTTATAGCAGTGTTCTGCTACCCTTCTTCACACACAGCACACCCTAATTTGTCAAAGCCACATGACAGCACACCACAAAATGTCAGCTCACAAAAAGTGAGTATGTATCTACAGACAAATAGTTGCCCCATAAAAATGCAGGCATATGAAAACAAAACATAACACTTGTTAAGTGTGTGTATATATTAATATATTATAAATTCTAATTATGAAAAATAAGATATTGCCTTCGTCTAACTATAACATGCACATAAACAATTTCTTATAAAAATTCATGGCACACCTGAAACCTTGTGACAGTAAACTGGTTGCAGAACATTGGCTTTTAGCACTGATTGAGGTAGGAAGACGATCATGAATGGTAAGCATGTAAGAATTCAGAAGGAAGCAGTCATGCTCTATTTAAATTTACTATCCTGTCTACTACAGAGATCGAGGGAAACCATGAGAAACCTTCAGATAGTGAGTAATGCAGCCAAGATTTGAACTATGTACCTACTGAATACAAGTCTTGAGCATTGCTGCTACATCATCTGCTCAATCAGTGCTGAAACTGATTCAAAATAAGTAATGAGAAGGATCCTGTTGTGACTGAAAAGGGCATGGAATTTTAGGATAAATCTGGCAAATTAATAAACTCAAATCATGAACAAGCAAAAATTTTGCAATAGAAACTGATCAATAGATCACAATAATACCACACTCATTTATAAGTCCTGCAAGCCTCACTTAATAGGTGGAAAGCTAACAAGTTCTTTCAGATCTTCTTGTTATTTCTATTTGACCTGCACGTGTCATTTAAATATTTACAATCCTTAAAATCTTTTTATCTATCATATTAGCATGTGAATCTTTCTGTATGTGTGTATGTATCTGTTACAACCTTAAATTTTGTAAGGAAACAACCAATATCACCAAAACTTAGTATCAATGCTATAATTCCCAACAAATTACTGAACAGATAGATGAAGAATAAATATCAACATAATTAGTAGATTCAGGGAAGAAATCAAAGCATCATGAATGCACCACATTAACTAGTGTTTGATACCCATAACATTTACATTTTTATGCAGACCATCTTCCTACATACATAAAGTCTTCTTGATTCTGATGTTTGTTAGTACAAGACGCTGCGCAAAGACAACCAAGCCGTCAAGGACGGCCATTTGTTTGCCCATTCCAGGTGTACGTATAACAGTTTCTATAATATGATCATTCTTGGTTTCTTGTGACAGGTGGACCAGCAAAAAAGTCTCCTTGCTGGAGGACCAACAGAAATGAGTCACTTACTTGGGGCTGTTGGGTCCACCGCCACCCCCTCCACCACCCGTGGGACTGAAGTTTCCAGGACCAAGTAAGCTGACTGGGTCAGGTTTCATATCAAGGGGAGACTGTGGCCCCATTGAGCTGATGGACAGACTGTTATCTAGACTGAGACCTGAAACAGTATGGGAACACTCCTACTATTACTTGTTAAACAGTGAGCTATGACTGGTTAGGAAGGTTCAGTACTTAATAGAAATCATGATAGAGCGCTGTTAACTCTGTACTTGCGGTAACTACTACACATTGAAACAAATGATGTTTTGAGTGACACTGGTAGATGATGATTATGTAAAGGTTGTGGCAATGGTTGGTTCATTATATGAACATATATTGGACAGTGTCCACAGTTTGAGGTACATGTTATTTGTTATAATGACATCTTGAGACCCTGAAATTTGTTCGCTTATCAAAGGTTCTGCAACATTTTTTATTGTAATTAGAAGACAACAAAACGTTTACTTTCCCCTAAGTCATTTTAAAGATGCATGTTGGGTACATGATCAGATCTTCTTGACAGACACTTTTGGGCTCTTGAATTACCTAAGTAGCAAGCTGCAAAGAACAAGCCAACTTGTAAGAAAATTATGCCTTCCAAATTATCATTACAGTAGGCAGTTTTAACTGTACAAATAAAGGCCTAATCAGAGTGATCAAAACAAGAAGGGAGATGATGGGCAGGGCACGTGGATTGAATTCATATGATATCAGCACAGGATCCAGGGGTGCTAACATAACAATGGAACCTTCGGATTCCAAACATGATGGGGAATTTCTTGGCTGGTGAAGGACTTATACCTCAGAGGCCAGTGATAAGACACAAAACATTGATGGAATGATCAGCAAGTGAAAATTCAAGTAATCAGACAATAATCTGCCCCAATGCCACTGTCCTCCACAAGTCCCGCAATGATGCCCTCGCACTGAATCTGGGCCCCGGAGAAACCGGTGTTCCAACGCCCGAGTTATAGCACGGCCATATCCACCCTAGGACTAAACCCAGGGCTCCACTATGAGAATTCGGCATCTCTTCGCCTCAGCTGTCGACGTCCACTCCCATTTCCATCATGACGCAATCAACAAGCATCTTATTTTCGAGTGATTGGCAGGCCCGTTTATTTCACAATCCCTAACGCCAAGTCTTCTTTGAAATCAGCTGGCCACAACAGCAACGTCAAAGCACTCGTGCAGGCAGACACGACGGTCAAGGTTAATTATTAATAGGAAGTGGTTACGCAATGCTTCCCTCTGCCAAGATGACTGACTAAGATACAGGTGTGGGCCCAACAATATCACAGGAACACATTCGTAACAATTATTTGCTGTTATGAATTGTTCTCACTTTATGAGCACTGAATCAATCTCTGAGCATGCAGTGCTGGAAGGCACGTTTACAGCAAATGTTTCTCAACATTCTCCTTATGTACGCACACTAAAATATGTCCGAAGGTACATTAAATTATGAATTATGTGCGTATGTGCGCGCGCATAAACATAAAATGTTCGCATTATTCCTCAGTACACCGATGTGTTTTCATACACTTCTTGGGCATGCTTCAAAACACAACTCAATGTAGCGAGTCCTTCTTAAGAAGCCAATATTCTCTCAGCTGGTCATGAAACTGCCCCCTTTTTATGGAAGCTGAACATTCATTACCGTATTCATAAAAGCCCGACTTTCCTGAACCAATGAATCCAATTCACAACCTCATACCATGTTTCTCACTGAATTATAAAATATTTACATTTTTAAGAGACGAGAAATTCGTAGAAAATTTGTCGGAAGGCCTTAGCGGGAAAAGGCCACTTGGAAACCCTAGACGTCGACGGGAGGACAGCGCCAAAACGGGGTTAACGCGGCTAAGCTATGAAGCTCAGCAAGCACTCATCTCCTTATAGTGTCCAGGTAAAGAATGCGTAGAGCCTTGTTTCCGTTTCCTCACAAGTGATAATTCAACAACGGGGGAATTTCACATAAACAACTTTAAAACAATAAGTTACCTAATTTAGTGCACCGTGAGATACTGATAGTGTGTCAACAAATGGAAATGAATGAGAAGCTCAATATTGGAAACCAACTCTCATTACTAGGAACATAAAACAACAAACAGTGACGTAAACGTACTTCAAAAGTGAGACAAGAAAAAAAAAGCCCACCGTTAGGCAATGTGCAACTGATTGCAAATGCCAGCGCCTTCTTTCGCAATGGGTCGACTCACCTGGCCATACAGAAGGACAGACAGCCAACAGGCTGTTTACCACGCCAAGTTTAAACCAAAGTCAATGAGCCAAAAATGTTTTGGCCTCTTTCAATGTCCTTGCAGTGCTGCGATACTTTGGCCGGGAGCCAATCCTCCCGCGGGAAGTGCAATCTCTCGTTCAGTACACACAAGCGGCTAAATCGTATCCCAATGAGGGACCACGAGTTCAATCCTCGCTGGGGGAATATTACCATTCTTTTTCCGTATCTGTCAATTCGGGGTTTGCACTACACCCATCAAAACCGGAACTTGGATTAAGCGTCAAAATGCCTTTAACGGAAGTTTCTTCTGCACCTCAGTAGAAAACCACGAAGGCGTATAAATGGTTCAACTCCACTCATTTTTAATCTCGGCAACAGACGGAGGTGAGTGGTATGATGCTTCAAGCTTCGGCCGCTTTACAGGCGGTAAGATAACCTCTGGTACCCACTGAATAGGAATCTTGGTGGGTCCTACAGCCGGCATTGCCCTAGCAGGATTCAAAACTTTCGATCGTTGATATTCAGGGGAACAACGCCGTGTGGACTTACAGGAACATACTGTCTCTATCTTCACCGTCAATGTGCACCTCGCACGATTGGACAGGTGCGTCGTTCGTGCGACGCGGGAAAAACTTAAATTAAATTCTGACGGTGTGACCCTGGAAGAAAGAAATTTAAATGGGGGCATGGAGACGCCTATGATGGTCTCTGGCAGACGCGGCGTTTGGCGGAAGTCTGAAGTCAGGCGGTATCTTGTGTGTCGGTGCTCATGTCAGAGAGCTACTTCAGTCACTGAAGATGTTTTCGTGTTGAATTTTATAAATGGGACCTCCCCCCCCCCAAAAAAAAAGAGACAAATACCGTGGAATTACACTCACACTTTTCGTTTATTGTTCATGTTACTAGTGAGTGTTCTAGAATATTCCAACAAGCTCTCAAACATGCAAAAGTACAAATAAATCTGTAATATTATTCTGGGCACCCCATATGGGATGTGATATATATATATATATATAAATAAAATAGTGAGTCGCAAGGAATCGGCCGTGGTCTTTCCCAAGGTGGCCGTAACCTAGCTCAGGCGGTTGGAAGCCCTGCTTCTCGCGATACAGGCCGGGTTCAACGCCAAGATGGACTCATGAGTGATCTGTGGCGGTCAAAGTGGTACTGGGGCAGAGCCAACGTTGCCATTCATCTCTGGCTGATGGTGTGATGGCGAACGTGACGAGCTTCAACTGTGCGTCATCACAATGTGGTCTTTTTAAGCAGAGAAGTTAAATTTATCCTGATTATAAAGACCAGTCCGAACTCTGGCCAACTGTGTTCTGTACTTGTCTCTGAGGAGGACTGTACTGTAAATACGCCTTCAGACTATGACATCATCAACTGCAGTGCCATCGCTTTTCAAGGGCAGTGAACAAACGTCCAATAGCTGTAATTTCTCAACGACCCACGCAAATGTTTACCTCGCGGAAATTGCAAGCGAAAGTTCTCTGGTTTGTTCCATTCTTTCTTTTCATCTGACACCAAGCAAATTAATTACGTTAAAACCTTTATTCGACGGAAAGTTTTTTCTGTCTCGAAACAGTGTGGGTAGTAATCAATAAAAGTAAAAGCAGGTGTTTCCGCCTAATTCCACATCAATTTTCCGAGTACAAACAACAGTTTACAAAGCTAATTATTCCTAGCGTGTCTAAATGTGTTCATTTTCAATATAAAATTAACGTTTTTGCATGTATTAAAATCGAAGGGGCGTCATGATTATGTACGTAGAATATCAACATCTAAACTATGCACAAGAACACATCAAATAATTTATCGGTCTTCCAAGGGCCATGGGCGTAACAACCTACCACCAAATACGGTGTATTTTTCGGAATCATTCCGTCCGACAACACAAACGCGGAGCAGGTAAAAAAAGTAAACTTAAATACGGTTACTTACGCAGAACACGAACCACTAAAAATATTAAAGTTGTAAATTAGTATCTTTTATCAAGCTATAGTAGATGTAACATTTTATGTTCAACAGAATTTGCAGACTGACACTAATCAAGACACGGACCACCGGTTGGGGAACACGGATTTATACCACACGACGTTCGAACGCGGATACTGCAATTTTAAATATGTGTATTCACTGTTTTTAAATCTGTGCGCACGCACGGGAAATAATAAGTGGCTTTAGCACCAATAGAAAAATGTTCGCTGGGTGCAGGCCTGTACTTACATCCTAAACCTGTTTTACAGCTTCCAGATTACCACTGCAGTGCGTCTTTTGGCGACACCTTTTAAACTATTCGTTTTTATGTATCAGGGACAGGCAACTTAGGTTTTGATTTTACAGCGACCGCATCTTTCACGCACAATTTCCCACGACCTTGGTCTTACCAACCGCGTAACCTGTGAAGGAACTGCTGCATAGCGGAACTTAACACAACGAAGCAACAACGCTGGATTTCTTTTCTCGGCGATTTCCATCTGTAAAATTATATATTTATTTCTCGTCTCTCCCATGCATGTTACTAGGCAAACTAGGAAGTCACCTATAGCTTCAAAAAATAAATAAAAAATTAACATAAATGGCAAACCACACAACAAAACACGTCTTATAATTGAAAATGGAAAAAAAACAAACAGGGAAGAATAAATAAGTTCGCAGCTTTGTAATGTGATGCTAACAATACGTGGCACTACATACAAATGGCTGGTTTTGTGTGTGTGTGTGTGTGTAGTGAAGTCGACAATATGATCGATAAGTAGGAACATTTCCCGACAGAATGCCTTCAAACGTCATCCTTGCATGATAGATCTTGTGGTAACGAGTTCTGTTTCACTTCTGCTGCGTTACTTACAATGTGTATTTCGTTTCGTACACACTTTATGCAAAGTGTAGAATAATTACAATGTACGGTGGATCACGACGGTTATATTAATTATTTTAAGTCTGAGCAAATCTTGTTTAAGAAGGTACTCCAGATCCTGGACAAGACAGTTTCGGGCTTCATTTCTGGATGACTAAAAATCGCCCCCGACTGTCACAGACGTACTCCTTTATCATAATGACGAAGTGACGACACAAACTCTCGAACTTCACTAAATATACTGATCTGTAACTAGGTTTTTTGCTGTTCTAGAAGCTTCCACTACACCTCACTGACCACACAAACTCACACATAAAAATCACAATTTTGGAAACGTTAAATAACGCTGAGTATACCTTCACACTTTTTTCAGTCCACAACACATATGATGACGGAGGCAGTATGACCTCTGAAACGTTGGTAAACATCGACCAGACTACACAGCGCAACAACCCAGAAGACAGAAATCTTCATACTCATCGCCCTGATGACGGAGGCAGTATGACCTCTGAAACGTTGGTAAACATCGACCAGACTACACAGCGCAACAACCCAGAAGACAGAAATCTTCATACTCTGATGACGGAGGCAGTATGACCTCAGAAGCGTTGGTTAACGTCGACCAGACTACATAGCGCAACAACCCAGAAGACAGAAATCTTCAAAAGTACACTAATTTTATTAAACAATAAAACCTATGTAATAAATTTATAACTGAACCAAATACGTGGCGAGGATTCAGTACGTAGCCGTCAATTATACGCGCCCATGCGCAATGCAATGATTCGCGTATCATTTCCAACCTTCGACACTAGCAGATAGCCAACACAGTGAACCTGACCCCTTTATGCAACGTACAAGAGAAAGTGAAAGTAATTTTATGCCATGCGTTGGACGTAGTTCTGAAAACCAGACGAAAACAGGTGGAAACTGCTACGTAGTATGAACAGCACTCGGCTGTAATTTGCATATTTCAGCTGCAAAGTTACGTAAGTACCAAATCAATCGCAAGGCGTAAAGGGGCATGGAATATAGCTCCTTGTATTGTACATTTCCTTGAACACAAACGCAACCATAAGTTCCCTTAAATCTGGTTTCATAAACTCCATTTCTTGTAGCAGAACAGGCAGTCAGTAAATCAGACAAGTAGCATAGAACTCGTACACTGATACAGTTCAATTGTTTTATTCTCATCAACCCAATAACTCGTGAGAGAAGTTTTCGGAATTTCACAATTCGTTAACCTACGTTTTCCATTTGTCATACCCAGTGTTCAAATCTACTCCAGACACCACGAATAAAACACAGACAACGCGAGCGATAACATTCACTCTCTGACTGAT
Source organism: Zootermopsis nevadensis (assembly GCF_000696155.1). The sequence continues at coordinate 69,402 of NW_019059949.1, read as the reverse complement.
TTCACTACCATAAAAGCGCTTCCAATGCACATAGTTAGGTCTAGGCTAGGGGTTGGTGGGTTATCGGAGCACTTTTAGGCTTTACAGCGAAACAAAAATACTTTCCAAGAATCAAATCCCGGTTGCCCAGGTCGTGACATGGCATTTATTACGTTATTCTATTTTATCTGTAACTGCAAACAAGCATCATCGAAATATCTCACACTAAAGTTGCAAACCAACGGGTTTATTCAGGATTAATACTATAAACGTTCCTCTACGTGGTCGACAAGAGTTTGGGTTTCATACATATACGAAATACCATTAGTATATCACAGACAGCAGGCGTTTTTGTATAAAAAATGTATCCTACAAATCGGTTGGAACCAGAGTAGTAAGAAATAACACGAGACTAAGCTGAGTAAGATGGACAGAAAGACTTTGGAAAATTACCAGAGATATGGAGAAAATTACAGAATTAGGAGCTCTATATTAGTCGTCACATATTCCAACGAAATCCGTCTAAAAATTACAAGGCTTAAAACACGTGAACCGTATAAACATTTCCTTTTCACTTCACGATACGATAATTACTTAATCACATTCGCATTAGGGCATTGTTCTGAGACGATTCAATGTGTGAGTGTGTATAACGAGTCTGCTGCATCTGATCACAGTAATTGGCGATTGATATTTTTAACTTCTCGTTAGAGAAAAAAAGAAGACTTTTCCCTTCTTTTCAACAAACTGACACGAACGGTTTTAACAAAATTTGGTGTGAAAAATGTCACTGGAGGCAACCTTAACCTCGTACTTACTAATTCATGTAACTGGTAATAATATGGCGGAAGTGCGAACTTGTAAGGTGGGTGCGACAACAGCGACACTACGGTGATGTATGGAAATAATCTTCGAAAAATATACAGCTTTTGTTCCTTCTTAATATAAAACAACATGATGAAATCGATATTTAGTCTTAAATATGATGGTGATAATTAATTGGTATGGCCATAACCTATAAACATACCTACAAGTTGTGTATAAAATATTCGTATCAGTCAATTACAAATACGAAGAAACTCTGAGGTTATGCCTGATAAATTTTACGTACGTAAAGTCGGTATTCCGATACATAAGTAAGGCCTAATACGTTCAGATAATAGTAATGTAATATAATAATAATAATAATAATAATAATAATAATAATAATAAGGGGCACAAATCGGATCAGCAGCCTCCTCGTGGCGTGCCCTGGACAGTCTTTGTACTGACAGATGCTGCCGTCTGTGTGTCGGGCCAACCACCCGGCACGCAGTCTAAACTGGTTCCCAAAAAGAATCATAGTAAAGCCACTTCCAGCCGGCCTGTTTCGGATGTGGGCCCTAGAGGCGCTGGGAGTAGCACAAACCGTGGGGCCGTTCGCATGGTGTGGACGGACGATCTACGGCGTGGCCTTCTTGCGTGTCACGCCACCAGTGATCCTTCGCGGAGAGGATACATGGCACGGATGCATTCCCTTTGGTGCGAGATGCATCCTGAGCACTCCAGTCTCTCGCAACAAAACCTGCGAGACTATGTGTACCATCTGCGAAGGAAAGGCTTTGACTTCAAGCCGCAAGATCCAGTTGCAGCTACGCCGCATAAAGCGGAAGAAATTAAAAATATCGCACCATGTCCCCCAGCTGCGACTGTTGATATCGACATTAAAACGCGGTTCTACCAATTGTTGAACTCCTGTGAATATCTGAAGGACAGGCAGCGAACAGTTCACCACAAGATATCGCTGCGGGCCAAACATCTG
>NW_019059949.1:51917-64514 GCF_000696155.1 Zootermopsis nevadensis | reverse complement strand
CTCAAGCCATGGATGTTTTTCTGTGTTGTGCTGTCATGTGTACAGGTAGAGGCCTTGCGACGGGCCGATCCCTCGTCCAAGGAGTCCCACTAAAATGTCTATAGATCAAACCAACGAAAAGTTGGGACCCGCAGTGCTCAAGCACTTGAAGAACGGGTCGTTCCCAGTATCAAAGTAAGTAAGTAAGTGTTGTATTACGGTTTATCGTAAACACTTTGTGTAATTATTTAATACTTAATAGATATTAGTGTACCGTTGGAATGCGGAGACCGACAGCTTCCAGAAGGGAAGGACAGCATTTAAAACCACGGTAAACCTGTGCAAGGAACAGTGCATCACTGCAATGCCTTCTCTTACTCAGGGTATGGAGTTTTAAATGCTCTAACGCATCAGCATAGCTGTAATGCACTTGGGGGAGGAAACGATAGTAGCAAAGGGCTGCAAACTTCTGCTGGATACGCTCCAGTTTGTTGGCATCAGTAGTCGTAATAGAATTCCAATTCGTAGTAGTAATAATTCAATTCAAATCTTTATTATATCAACAGCCAGAAGGCCAATTACAGATACAGCACAGAGATGAGAATAATAAAATCTGACTCAACTAAGATTCGATCGTATGATCATCAGCGTCCTTGTCCATCACTGTAACCCATGCGTCAGATCACCGGTTCGTTTCATATTGCTGACATTCTTAAATAAAGATGAAATTATGATTGGTGTATTATATTAGTGGCGTATCAGCGTTTTAAGTCCTTGAGTAACACCCACCTTTTCTTATCGACCCGCGGGCCGTCGAGTTATAAATGACAATTTATTAAAACTTCATGACAACTTATTAAAATTAGTAACTTACTCTCGTAAACAGGTTCACGTATTACTCAATAATTTCCTTTAAATTTGTTGATGTTTTTATATTTGTAAAATTAAAATTAAATATAGCTGGCCTATGTAATTTAAACAAAGCACACCGAAAGATCGATTGTGGTCAGTGGTTCAAGAACCACTGGTGAGTTCTCCAAGGATGAATGTGTGAAACGGGTTTGATATCTTAAGTATATGGTTGTTGTAAATGTTTTAATGCAATTGTAACTTATACGTCAAGGATATAAATGGAATAAGAAATAAATAGGGTGGGAGAATGGGGCTTGAGCAGTAGCGACAAAATAGCAGTCATTTGGTGTTCGTGCTGATGTTGGCTGGCTAGGGACCCACTGGCGCGACTAGCCGCGTGCGGCGTGTCGAGTGTTGTCGCGCGCGGCTGTTATTTGTATTGCTTTTTATAGGTGCGAAACCCACTGACGCGGCGGGTCCCTAGCCTTGGGTTTTACTGTCAACGCTTTGCCTCTTCCATGTTCATACTGCTAGATGTATACGAGTAATTTCGTATTCCTATACATGTAACGAGGTAACGAAACACAAGGACTCTATGTTAAGCGGAGACAGACTGTACAGGAACCAGTTTCAAGGACGCCACAGCTCTTGTAGCCAGCAATACAGATCTCGCTTGCAGTTTCCGCAATCGGCCTAAGAAGCGGTTTGACAACTGAACATTTCCAACAACGCCATTTTACACAGTTCGGCCGTACATCTGTGACAAGTCGCAGTGTTTGTTCAGCGGCATGTTTGGACAAACTGCTAATCCTAAATAAATTTTCATTTGATCTCAATAAACGATTTCATTAAAATTCATGGTTTATGTTCATTACAAATGTAATCTACTTCATAGCTGCTCAAATGTTCAGATTTGCAATTTCTCTACGAACTCAACCATAACAGATTACGAACACCAGGATAACACGACCAATAAAGTCACGGGTTACTGGCTGGACTTTAAGAGTTCGATTCCTGGCAAGAGAAAGTTAAAATGCGTCGAACTATATCTCACCTTCCTGTATGATATGGACTTCAAGCACAGGAGTTTTAATTTCACGTTCATCACCTTTGTCACAAAAGCTCGGTTTAGAAACAGCTTTAATCGATTCCAAATCCCCATAAACCAATTTTATTGAAACCTACCAGTCGAACTACAAACTCACAACTTTTCAAGCAGTTTTCCTCATACATTCAATGTGCATTTCTCTCCTAACCTCTTCTTCAAACAGCTAACTGTTAACTGTTGAAGTAACGCACTGCTACGAAAACCAATGTTCATCACCAAGGTCGCAAAAGCCCACCAAAGGGCCCTACCCTATCCTGAACAAATTTCATCAGTTTCTAATGTTCTCATATTACCCAACAACCACCTTCTATGCCATCCTGGCGTCTCAAACGCCATTTCTCAACCCTCTGGTTCACATTTTCACAGCACAGTTCTCCGACACCAATGTTAATACTGTTCTGGCGTCCGAAGCGCTAGATTGCTGATTTATATAGTTCACACCTTCACAACCTATTTCTCCCAGATACATTTTAATATTATTCTATTGTCTAAAGCGCCACTGTGCACCCTTGGCGCAGAGTTAAACGCGCGGTCAAGTGACCCAGAAACGACCGTGATCTCCAGTACTCAAGTGACGCCGTACATTTCTTTCCCTGACAGGTATCCTTTTGTGACGTCACGTTTACTTAAACAAGGCTTCGAAGGACCTACGGCTCACGTCTTGTGCCCCAGGTCACCTCGAAAGCCTGCACTAGCTGTGTCAAATGAATAGTAATTGCTGCTACTGGGTTTTAAAACAGTGGAACATGAGCAAAGACGTACGTAGGATCGTACTGTGCCAGCAACATTACTTCAAAGCCGATGATTAAAAGAGCAAACAGTCTGAGACGAAGCTTGAATCAGGCGGGAAACTGACTTTATTGAAGAAACATTCGACCCCAAGAATATAGCGAATAACACGATATAAAATTACCTTCAACAAACGGAAACTTCAAAGACCACAACTCTGTTCGTACAATTTGGTCGTATTCTATTTTTTTAAAATGTATCCAAAGATAATATCAGTCGAAATTGAGAAAGAATGAAGCCCGACTAATTTCACGGAGCGTGGTCATTTTGAAATTAAGATATTCGTATTTTTATATAGCCCTCGCGATCAACATGTTGGTTCTTTAATCTGAACAGCGAGGTTCAACACACTTTCGTGATTCAAACACAAGAATGTTTCTGATGATACCACTCAAACCGACAACGCCTCAAACCTTTTCGGGGCCCCTTACTGGTTATCATAATCCAAGTCCACATATTAAACAGGATCTGAGAGTATGAACGTAGCGCTGTGTAGTCTAGTAGAAGTTTACTGACGTTTTGAGGCTGCCTTCATCATCAGTGCAATAAATTTACAACATACAGGAAATGTTATATTACCAAAAATTTAAGCGGGTAGCGGAAAACACGTCAAAGGCGTTGCATGAGGCCCGTGGGTTAAGAGACCTTGGTCTAGGCATTAAAATATGGTTCAATATCTCACGACGCAACAAAGAATGTCCTATCGTAAGCTTTCATGGTTATGCATATATGTCAGCTGCTGTCTAGACAAAACCTGTCAAAGTCGTATAATTTTACAATTTGACCTTGTGTACCGGGTTGCATCTCTAGAGGTAGTAGACAAAAAGGCTTACAGAGAAAGGAATTACAAATTCAACTGCGTATATTATATTATTTTATTTATAATCTAATTGCAGCTTTTTCAGCTTTTATGGGTTTGGCCCTCAGGCCTTTTCTAATTCAGAATTCTTTTTGAAACTATAAACTAAATACAGATGACTCTTGTTGCGTTCCTACGAATCGCCGCGTATATCGAAAACGCGTAAAGCGGGAAACGTATAGCATGCCAGTGGATTTTCTGAAAGATGCATCACGAGAGGCCTTATCTGTAGTCCACTGAGTCAAAATGGCATGACGAGTCAGTGCAACTGCTCGCGCAACTCTGTGGGCATGCGCAGTAGCGTCTACCGTGACCGTGAATAGGATACACAAGCTCATCACTGATTGACACTGAAAATCGCGGACAACGAACGTGCGTTTTAACAGTCACCTGTTTTTAAAAGGACTCTTGGACACAAGATCTGCCCAAAGTAGCAAAGAAATGGAGAACATTACTAAACGACAAACTCCACAATTTGGGCAGTTCACTTCATATTGTTGGTGGTGTAAGCTGTACCTACGTGTAGCAAACACAGGAAACAAATATTATAGTTGAGAAATCTTATGGGGAAAGTCGATTTCGGACATTATGCGTAGTACGAAGAAGACTCTGACGTGTAATCCGTACCGGAACACAGTTTTCGCATGCGTTCTTTGCAAAAATTAGAATTCTAAATACGCTTAACTCAAACTAACTTAATCTGCGTCTGTGTGATTCTTAGAATAAACAGTGATTGTTTCCTTGAGCATTAACCAAATTACATTCATAAAGAAGACGCGATGTGTTTCCTTTGAGGTAGGAACTAAATTTGTGTATATTATTTACTCTAGCTCTTTACACTGCCTGGGAATTTTCACAATTGAAATTCTATTTTCCCCACAAAATATAGTCTCTCCCTCCACTTCCTCTTCTCTCTTCTTATTCGCTGGTTCGGCTTCAAATGGTGAAGAGCTGGTCCAAGAGGTTATCAGATTCCTATCACGAATGCGTGGGCGTGCCAACAATTAAAGAGACGTGTAACTATGCTGCCGAGGTCAAGGTGGCGACAGTGAACGGAACCTGTGTTTTCTGAATTCTTGCCAGACCGAGTGCAGCCAGTTCCGACGAAGGTATTTTTCGCGTTCTTTACACGATGAGCATAAAATGAATGTATCCACGCGTCTAATGCTCGCGCATGATTCAACTCCAGAACCGACGGACGGATTTGGATGAATTTTAGTATGGACGTTATGTAACTGTACTCGCGTGCTGAATGGGGAAGAGTCCCCTTCGTGGGACGGAGACCTAGACAGTAACAGCAGTGGGGAGCGTGGTGAGGTGATAGGGACCCGCCGTTGAGAGCAGACCCCCGTGTGGGGCTAAACCACTAGGGGGCGGAGCGCCAAGAGTGGCTGTTGCGCCTTATAGGACGCAGCACTCCGGTTGGGGCGAAGCCTCGCTCTGGGTGAAGTTAGGTAGCGTTTTATATATATATATATATCGAAAAACTAAAGTAAGTACCCCATAGATGGTCAGTTAAAACGTGTAGTTAAACTGTTCTAAATAAACGCACAAATTAACTGAACTAACAAAGGAGTCTCTGTTGTCCACACAGATAATAAACTGAACAATCTTCAGTCACAGATTCTGGGCGACCCGAGTGATTTGTTGGTTGCAGTTAGTGCTAACTGAAGATGAAAAAAAAAGCAAAGGGATTTATTTGATGATTACTTTAGCTCTGTTTAAATCAAGAAAAGGCAAGAGCAGACTTATTAGGTGCAAAGGTCGGTGGTTAAAAACAGGTGTACAGTACACTCCCGATGATCTGGGTTGGTTAAGAAAAGGTTTTCCCGGACAACTGAAAATCCAGATAATCACGTAAAAGTAATGAATTAGCCAGTTTAATTACAGACACGCAACGCTTACATTTCTAAAGATTTAGTAACACAGAAAGGATTTTATATAAAATTTAATACAGTACATACAAACTATTTTTAAAAAAGTATTCCTTCAGACAGTAATAACGATCTATTGTCGTTAACTTCAGGTTATATGAAAAACTTGTATCTTTTATACGTCAAATAATGTCAATGTTGTATTTATTACTTTCTGTTTAAACGTTCTAATTTTTACAACAAATTATCTAAATAATCATCTAATTTTCGTTTAAACCAGATAGACCTCGGTTAATCCCCCCCCCTTCTGGATAATTGGGAGACTACTATTAGCCTGTCGCCTGAACACAGGTTTGTGGCCCACACTTAACACAAACACTGCACTTTACTGGGAAAATTATGTCAGTTTTATCCAGTTCAAATACTCGTCCTTTTAACTGGATGAACTCACTTTTTACCACAGTTATGACGTTACAGTTAATTTGCGCGTTTTATAAGAACATGTATGGGGTACTCGATATTATTGTTACGCGTGTCGCGACGTAAGAAAGGCTCGGAATCTCCCACAATTCATAGCGTCGAACAAAATCGCGAGAGGGGAAGGAAGTATTTGGTAGTCGATAGTTAACCTATCAGAAAGCACTGCTATCCGGCCATTTGCCAGGATATCCCGAGAAAACCCATAAAAGCCTCAACACATATATGGCGGCTAAGATTCGAAGAGAAACCAAGCAGGTTATAAAGCTGCCCGCAACACATCTATGCCGGATAAGTTGCCACGGAAAGGCGATTTCTTCTACAGAATTAATTACTGTCGCACGCAATAACAAAAATCTTCAATTTTACATTTGTGCTGTTACAAGGATATTTCTCCTTTGCCCTCTTCGTCGAAGATCGCTGTCTTAACGAGGCGTTCTCCTCTCTACAGAACTGCCCCAAACTTGTCTGTCAGTCGGGGGAGAAAATGTAATTATTTGTGAGGTTCTATCGAAAAGACAAAGATGCTATTCTCGTACGAAATCAATTAATATTCATCATCGATGTAACGATATACCTGGTTATTGAATTACATGTCAGTACGTACATTCTTGTACACTACAGGCCTCTAGCCTTTACTTAATGAATATAATACAGTTCGTCCCAAAAGTAACGCAACTAGATATTTAAAGGCAAATGTTTTGTTGGTATGATAGGGAAAACTTAAAATCTGTCATGTCCAGTAGCAACGCCGGACTAATGTCACCCGACCAATCGGCGCCTATGACGTAAGTTCTTTGTATTCCTTGATCTTTTGTCAGTATTTGTGTAATAATCATCGGGCCGCTTTCAACCACCGCTGAGTGTGTTTATTTTTAAGGATTATTTTCGAACACAGTCGCATGAAGCAGTTAGACAGGCATGATGTGCCAAATAAGTCTCTTGATTAATCGTTACCTGAAACTGGGCCTATTAACGATAAAACGACGCACCAGCAACAGAGTGAGGGACACTTTTAACATATGTTGTAATTATGTAATTACAACCGTTACATTTAATCACAATATAATATATGTAATAACCATGACATTCAACTTTGGGTTGCACAACTTCTGAGAAACTCTCTACTGTAATCGTTATTCTATTCATAATTATAGTGCCAATCTACACGCCATTAAATACATTTCATTTTAAATATGAATCTTCAAGGCATATGCTGCACTATAATGACTACAAGAAACAAACTCAGTGCGCATCTTGAAATGTGTCTACATAAACAATTCAAACTTCAAAGAAACATTTTAACTCTTTAAATAATCAGTTCCTACCTCAAATAAAGCACAAGGCATTTCCATTACAAAGATTAGCTAATTAATGTTAGACCTCAAACCTATAATAAGACGAAAAATTCCATAAAAATGAATTATTATTTATTTGATTTAAATTTTCGCCAGCCACAGACTCAATATAATAATTTGCTTTTGAACACGTTAGTACGATGAAGAGATAACCGTTAGCTCGGTTATCACAGTGTTAATAACTTCCAGACAAAAAAACTGCGTCAAGGACTGTATCAGAAATTCATGCTACATATTCAAACTGCATCACTACTCAGCAGTTACGTCACACACATTTCCAATGGTCTCTCATTCTTTGTTTCTCTCTTTCATACTGACCCATACTTTCTTTTACCTTTCATTTCCTCACGTTTCTTATTCCGTTTTCTAGTGATCCATCGAAAAATTCTAAACACACATTGCCAACCGCCATATTTAATATCTTCACCATTTGTAAATTTCAGAACGTGTGACGTCGAAGAACAAAATCCCGCCGGGAATGAACCCAGTGATCCAGCCCACGGCCAGTCACTTTTATCGACAGTCATCATAATCGTTATCATTATTTCAGTTGTGCCAAATGCACAGACACGTCTTGTATCCCAACATCTGATCCAGTCCAACTGGACAGGCGTAGAGAGAAAGAGGCTAGCAGCCATCACAATGCCGTGTGTTCGCTCTCCTAAGAGCACATTAACTTTTGCGTTACATAACGATCCTGCAGCAAAGCAACTGTAGAAAATAATGTGAACGTGCTGAAGAAATACAGATGAGACGCATTACCGCGACAGAACACAGTCTAGAGAAGGGACGTGGAAAATGTTCATATCAGAGGGCCACAGAAAGACTTGCAGCAACTAGCGCGGGTCGAAATCCTCTAGCAGCTGGGGCATTAGCGAGAAACCAACTATAAGTGTTAAAAGATTTCTTTTAATGGAAGTCGAGCACACAAAACGCTTTCTCGGGTGAAGTCGTCATTTGATTACCAAGTCAAAAGTTGGAGTTACGTCACTTCTTCATCAGAGTACAAAAAAGAATAATCCTTTAAATGGTGTAATTTCCGTTATTGTATGTCGTTTAGTTTCTGTTAAATATCTGAAACCGTTCACATGATTAGAGTTCACGCTACGTTTTCTGAAACAGAACTCCACCGCTTCATTCGACATTCCGCAAACTCGTCAATCATACCCACTGCTCACTTGAGGTCAGAAGACAAGAAATTCGCGTGCATACTGCTGCAACTTCAGGTTCGAACTTGCGGAAAGGGCAGCCAAGAACATAGCTTCCGTCTCTCTCGCCTTACAGCCAAGGTTGCAATGGCCAAGGCCAGCGGAGTCACTTCATGAGGCCCACAAGGTAACAGTGAGCGAGAGGATCCGTATCGCAGGCAGGGCTCTGGGAGAGCGAATGCTCAGGATATCCATCCACCCACCTATCTACTAGTAATGCATTCGATTACACACTGTGAGCTGCAAGGTCATACAGCGTCAGATGAAACTTCTAGTAACTCCACGAATGAAAGTTTACCAGACGTAAACACCCGAAATTTTCACAGGAACCCGTCACTCGTCCATGTTCTGAACCAGATGAATCCACTCCACATCATCATAATCTGTCTTTAATATCCATTTTAATAATATCCTCCCATCTGCACCTTGGTATCTCAAACGGTTCTGTTCCATCACGTTGTCGAATAGATACTGTGATGTCAAAGAACTATAATTCCACTGACCTGAAAACCAAGTTTAATTATGCTAACGAGAAGTTTTAGTTACAGACAAGAGAACATGTCTGTCGGTGAACGCAGATTCATCGTTTTTTAATGACAGGAAACAAAATAACCTTCATCAAAGAATAGACTGTATTAGTGTTATTTCTGAAGAACACAAATTCAAACTCTTGTCTCGTGTCCTTATTGTCTCAAACTAGACTTTCCGTCTTCCTAAACTTACGCGATTTGCTCTGAAATACACGACATCGCGAATTACATCATAGCACACAATCAATCCTCTCACTTATTTGACAATATGTAACAAATTTCTTAAATAGGTAACCGACAAAGCAACACTCACTAAAACACAACAGTGAGTGTAATGTCCGCAACGCACGGGGAGAGTCTACCACGTGCAATGGCACAGCCGTAACACATCAGGTTCCTGGCTGCAGACCGGTTATTCTGACGGTGTTCGTGCCTTCCCTCAATCTCACCACAAGAATCTTATCATATTCATTGTGTAAACAGCAGAATTTATGACTACGTGTGTCTGATAAGCATATATTATTATAATCGCTGCCACAGTAACGCTTTTAAAAAAATGATTCTGAAGATGGTCGTCTTTTGGGTTATTGTACTGTATAGTCTGGCAGAAGTTTACCGACGCATCAGATATGCTTGCTGCCTCAATCATCAGGGCGATGGAGAGAGAAAGCACCTCTGAAAGTCGGTAAACTTCTGCCAGACTACACGGCGCAACAAACCAGAAGACGGCCATCTTCAGACACGCTGCTGTGAAAACCTCAAATCTCCCCATTAACAGATTTGTTACCACATAGAATGGTCATATGACCAGACTTACATCTGTGTGGTATGTATAAATTATTATAACAGTTGCCATGGTTAGCTCTGTTAAGGGATTTTCAGTCTTATGTCTGACCACAAATAAAATCACTTCCTCCTACGTCTCTTTGTCGTAACCCATAGTTTCTTTTCAACGTGAGTTCCTGACATCAGTCACACGTGGAAGTTTATTAGTTTCTTTACAGGTAAAAACGGACACCTACACACATTTGACCGGATATCATTTTAATTTAATTTTTAAATAAAAGGGCATATTATGAAACTCATCGCACAATCAACAGATTATGAGATCGCATAAAGCTGTTAAGTGGCAATAACAAACCATCCTAGTCACGAAATTAAAACAATTCGAGGAGCTGAAATTCTTGATTACTGGAATAAATCTATCTGCAGAATCACAATGAAATGGAATTAGCAAATTTCGAAATTAACGCCATCCCAGGGCCCTGCTGGGTTTGGTCTCGACGCAGTTAGTGCTGGTTGTTGGAATTCCAAGTATGAGAGTTATAAAAGCTTCCAAGGCCCTGTGACTGGTCTAATTTGAGACTTGCGCAACAACGCGGCGTACTTAATCGTATGCACTGATCTGAAGAGCTAAACTGTGACCTTGATCAACGGAAACAGCCCGACAATGTAACTGGAAGTTCGATCAATCCAATATATTCCAGTTTACAATACGTTGTGTTAAACCACTGACGTATCTTTAGCAAGATGAGGCACTGTCAACGTGCAGCCAACATTCCATGTTTCAGACTACATCTCTGCATTCTTCTACCGCCAGTAGTTCGGACTGCAATTAGCAAGACGGAGCTCCACTCCAGGCTCAAAATCAGGATGGCCAATCCACAGCTGAGGCGGATAGTCACCAGCCTTTCACCACAGAGGCCCGGGTTGGTGAACAAAGTGGCCATCGAACAAGTTTCTCTCAAGTCGTTTAATTTTTATCCGTCCACTGCTCTAAATTAACTGGTCTGGGCGGTCGACAAAGGGATCGTTAGAGGCACACTTCGACCAAGACAACCTCACACTATCGCATCAGTTTTGTCCTTGATGGCGTGTGCCACAAAGGTGGAACAAACCTTCCAAATCAGGATGAATCTCGAAACCTCCGTATACAGAAAAGAACTCACACAGGCCATTATTACATAAGGTGGCAGAAAGGTAATTTTCTTGTTTTCAAACCACGACAAAATAATTTTAAAAACTTGACTGAAACACAATTTCTGCTGTGAGTTTTCTATTGTACGGAATAATTTAATTTCAAAACAATTCCAACGGTTTGTGGCCTATATACAGTATCTCAGTTACGACTTTACCTTGAATATTAAGTTAATACATCAAAACGACAGTTCGCAACCTTTTCAGTTCACGCAGCTTTTGTAGCGAAAGTGCCTACTTACAGTCAAGGCTAAACGCAGAGCGATGGGTAAAGCATATTATAAAAGACGTGGGCCACACAAAATACATAGGAGGGCCGCATGCGACCCCCCTGGGGTAGCAGAAGGTATCGGGATGAATTACTATACTCCAGTGAACGTGACGAAAAAGGCCGACTTTCTTAACAAAAACATATACTTTTCATAAACGGTTAGTAATATTTTACTACAGCTAGTACAATGAACATCGCAAACCTGAGTCCAGAACAGTAATAAAACGATTTTCCGCTGTTTCGTTTGAAAATATTTCGTCCTACGAGAGCTTTCACATTTAACCATGTTATAGGTCAGCTACTTTGCTTTCGAATTTCTTGGCTTTAATTCTTGTCATCAAAATTGTAACATGTCAATTTACGTGTTATTTAATCCAGTAAAACGAACTGTTAAGACGTTCTCTGGACAGAGGTTATAATACACTGCGAAGTCGTCTTTCTTTTATCAAAGAACATCTGAATACAACAATAATCTGTGACAATGAACTCCATGTTTTACGGTTCCCATGTCAGTAATGTCATAAAGAATCTGTTTAACAGTTTGTTAGTTTAAGAAACGAAGCTCAGTGCTGAGAACTTCTTCTGTTTATCAGAGTCTGTGTTACTGAAGGGGAAAAAATTCAGGAAAACTGCGATGTAAAATGAATGGTTGGAAATAATAATTTATTATTACCGAGGTCAAGAAAGGGAGGAGCTACCTCCACTCACCCCAAGCGCCTACATGGCGTATAGTGGGACAAACTTTACTTTTACTTTTTATTACTATACACAAGGAACAGACTAACCTAACCTAAAATTACGGTGAAAAAGACGGGGATCGGACTGTTTATGAGGCCTAGGAAAGGAAAAAATTAAAACAGATGTTAGAGCGTGCAGATGTGAACTGGAGGTAACCAAACCAGAATAAGGTTCAATGGGCGAACAGGGTAACGAAGTTCCAGGTGCTATAAAACAGGGAATTTCTCACCCAGTTTAACAAATTGACCTGTTTAAGAAAACCCTGGCACCATGAAGAATTACTTTGGCTGAGTGTAAGAAGTATGCAACGCGTTGCTGGTATAGTCAGTACATATCACAATCCAATACCATTTTTAGTGGAGTCACTTGGTGCGATAAACAATCATGTCGAGTAACGCAGCTGATATAAAGCGACGAAGTTAGGAGAGAGAGAAAATCGACAGACAGGACTAAAGACAGTGAAACGCGATAAGACCTGATAATGTTTTTACCAATAACCTTCGACAAGTACAAGCACTGTAGAAGTAAGCAAACTCGCATCAATCGTGAGGCATACCGATACCGCCCATTCTACGCA
>NW_019059949.1:0-27388 GCF_000696155.1 Zootermopsis nevadensis | reverse complement strand
GAGCGCGGCAGATCACGGAGCTCGGTTTCTTCACTTCCTGAAGCTTTAACTCTCTTAGCCCAGCGACCAACGGGGCTCCTATCGACTGCACAGCTTCCATACACAGCACACAAACGTTTATGAATGTTCACCACCGTTTCTTTTTCAGCAACAAGGAATTCAATTACAGCTCGTTGCTTGTAACGAGAGTCGTTCACAGACGCCATTTTAACAGTTCACTACAGCTCCGCTATCGGTTGGAATCATTTGAAACTCCGTACACGAACGCGGGAAACATCAAATCTCAAGCATGTAAAAGTACACTTTTCTATCTTCATTATTGGCTGAGAAAAAAAATGTGGGGCATTACTTAATGAGCGACCCTCGTATTTAAAATGATTAATTTGAAGGTAATAACACCCGTTCGGTGACTCATTTTTCGCTCTTCGCATTTCGCATATTTGTGGTTCATTTCAACACCACGAAGAGCATTACTATCCTATCCGCGGCCATGACAGTAGACGCTGCTCCCACTTAGTTGCGTGCGCAGTTTTAATGACTCGTCCCACCACTTTGACTGCAGTGATTATAAATTAAGGCATCATTCAGAAAATCCAAAGGTATGTTAATGTTTCCCGTTTAACGAGTTTTTTATATACGCGGTGAAACAGAAACGTAAACCCACCCATAAATAATTACCTGTATTTGGAGTCAGTCGAAATTTAAAAAAAAAAAAAAAAAAAAAAATACAGGACAGCGAGTAACCCAAATGAGATTCTTCAAACTTTGAACCTTTCGAACAGAAATCTAGAGGATTACCGCGACATTAACCTTCTCGGCAAAAGCAGACATTAATATCTGGCAAAGAAAAACTGGTAATTATTCCAGTGAAGTCAATGAAAATCTTGTGTGTGTATCGCCAAGGCTTCGTGGGTATGAATGTCAAATAAAATTTTTTGCACATCCCTGGGTTACAAGTAAGGCATGCCAAAATATGCTTAACAATGTTATTTGCGAGCTAGGCACGCGATTTTACAGCAGGCAACACCTAACCCAACAGACCCCATAAAACCGCAGTAAAAATGTTTAAATATTTATGAAATTTTGCAATCAAAAGTCTGAAAATTATCTTGAATTAAACTGTGCAGAACAACGTGCTACCCAGTTGTAAATTTATAGTTTTCTACAATGGAACATTCGCGAAAGAAACACAATTTAAAGTATTTTCGTTCCAGAGCTTTTGAACGTGTAAAACGAAAGACTATTGTACCTGAGACTCAAAAATGTATTTGTGATTGTTCCTACGTTCAAAAAATCATAAGCCGATGACCATTAGAAACTTTAGAACATTCACAGCCACTCTTAGCAGTACTGTAAACTAGCTATTCCTTACAGTGTTACCAACAGTACCATCACCAAAACTATTACGGTTTCTCTGAGCACAATCAATAATTTGTATTATGTAGTCAAAGGGTCAATTATCAAACGACCCATTGTAGAAACATGGTATTTAAATACCTACATTACCAGGGTGAAATCTGACTGGTTCCTGTCCACCAATTCTTTTAACACAGTCCTTAATAAACATACCATTAAAATATAAAATAATAAATATGCAAATATTCCGGGTCGCTGCGACTTGTATCTCTAATCGCCCGTATTTATCTCTTATTCTTCTATGAAAAAATGAACTGTTTCACATTATTTGTTACATAACTGATGGATTTGTTTCTCATATCTGAATATTTATTTTTATAAAACTGGATAACGCACTGAAAAAACTGTTCCCTGCTGAAAATGTGTCAGATAGATTCATGAGAAATCAGGGGGGGGGGGGGGGAAGAAATTGCCGAAGGCTGCACAATCATGAAGAAAAAGTATCTCAAAGCCTAAAATTCCGCTGCTGTAACTACAAAACTAACAAAGTGGCATTCTTCGGACAAAAAGAAAACTTTGCGGGAAAATTAATTATGCAGTAGCATAATTAAGAACAAGAAACTATGCCATCGCCTCAAACAAGAACAAAAAATTGTTGCGTGAACAAGAACCTGTCATGGCCGCTTGCGTGAACAAAACAAAAGGAAACCACCACGGACGCACAGAGTGTTAATACTTTGATGTAAAGCTTCAGAGACAGCACGTGTAAAATGTCACTGAAATGATAAGTTTATTCAAGGTCTGGAGAAAAAATAAGTCTAAAAAACTTCAAACTTCACGTTATATTTACAACAGCGGGCACATTTTATCTGTGCCTGCAGTGTCTTCCGAGAGCAGATGATATTCAACTGGTCACGAAATCTCGTGTTTCACAAAACGTTATTCGTCTGAACTTGACTTAATTCAATCTTGCCCTCATATTTTCAAGGTATACCTTTTACAAATAGTCTGAAATGACAAATTACTTGTTCACTGATTAAACATTCAGATTTGAGTTCTAACTGCCGTGCGTGTATCGAAACAGACCCTAAACATTTTCGGCAACTTTGTCTGCGTCCAAGTACCACAACAATACTGCGGTGAGTCTGAAAATGACTGATGATGGAGGCAGCAAGGACCTCTGAAACTTCGGTAAACGTCTACCAGATTATACGGCGCAAGAACCCAGAAGACAGTCATCTTTAACCAAACACTCTCCTATTGCAGAGCAGATGATAATACGCACCAGGATCACAAATGTTCCTAATTATTTTCGAAGGTTATTTTGTGCATAGCAGATAAAATATTCAATCAGAACACTTCTTACTTTGCGTTTAGAAATAGTGTTTTGAACAAAACTGATTTATTGCTGAGGTTGGTATAAAGTTGGTTATTTCCTAATATGATATTTCGAATCTTACTGTTTGAGATAGGAGTGCAGATTCATCAGGAGTAGATGCGGCGATGGTGCTGATATAGCAAAATTAAGTATAAATTCAGTGAACGAAAAGTAATTTCCAATTTGTAACAAATTTCAACACAAGAATGCGAAGCAATCTAACGGTACTTAAAAATTCAGTTCCTACTTTAAAAAAAACACACCAATAGTTTACAGATCAGGCGGATTTTTAACGTTTACGTAAATAAACGACATTCGTACTGAGAATCCAACAATATCCACACATGCACCCCGTGAATAAAATGCCGAGTCACTGAATACTGGAACTGTTGGCGTTCACTGTTACCACTGCAATGTAACGAGTTAAAACATTGTACATTTGCATCTCACTACTGGCTAGGCGGCCAAACCAACTTCTTTACACGGTACAAAACAACAGGAACAGTGTCCGACCTCACTTCTAAGAGGGAGTTACCGAGTATTTAAAATTCCTTAGGAAAGCCAAGCAAGGACATGAGTTACTGCCCATTACTCCAGAAGTGTGAAGTCTGCGCCTGAACTAGGCAATGGCTTTCGGAGACATTATCAGCTTCTTTTCCGAAGACGACGTAAATATTTTTAAAAAATTCCGTTCAGAACTCCAACAAAACACACAGCATCTCCATTACAAAATCAGAATAACTCCATGTAACAGTCCTTGAGAAACAACTGAAGATATGTTAAAAAAATCCGTCGCCTTTCATATAACTCGAAAGTTATTACCCTGTTCCCCCACCAGCGGTCTCTAACCACAGCCAGATGAAAAATAATCTTATCATATTTTCTTACAATAAATTTTAATAATATCCTCCCATATATAGTGTTCCATTAAGAACGCAACCGCTGCTACTACACATAAAACGATGCCAATACTGAATTCTTGTAGCCGTATCCCGTGGTTACTGCAGATGCCCTACTCGAAACCTGCATGGCCGTAATTTCTACTGTTTTGTCGCTCAACACTTGTCACAAACACCCCCTATGTCCGAAAATGTCATTACCATGCTACTTCATGTCTGGATACGCATTACCAAATACACGAACATGACTAAACGATTTCGATGCGAAACTTTGTTCGACAATGAACACACGTAATGCACGTTAATACATCATGTTCGTACCTTAACAGCTTCTGCGCAAACGGAGTGAGCAGCGGCCTAGTAACAGTGACCTTGACTCGATTTTCACACGGTAGGTTAGGGGAGTCTTTACTACGCGGAGGACCCTGTTCTAATCACTTTCTTATCACAGTGCGTGATTGTTCAGTTCCCATGCGGCACACATCAGTCTGTTAATGAAATGAATCGCCATTTATTTCGTGAACCGAAAGAATACAAACGTATGTCCTGTGATTAAAATGAGTTATTGCATGTTAAAAGTGGGCTGTACACATTATTATTACTACCGTAAAAGAAGTTACTTCAACAGTATCATACTATACGTCTTGATGATCAAACCAACTTAATTCGAGAAGCAACAACAAATGTAATTCACGGTAACTTGCATAACACACCGTGAGAGCTAAGAAATCCAAAGTAAAGCAAAGAAACAAGTTTCTCTACCTCTGTTCCAGTTGTGTTGAGCCTGTGCCCCCTGAATTATGGCTGTCACAGACATCATCGGCTTCTCTTTCTTCAGCATTGTCAGTCACAACACACTTTCACACTTTCACCAGATCACAACGAAATGCTGTCACATAAAGACACATCGCACCAAAGAGAGACAGGTGCACTTCACGCTCGACGTCGGACTCGACTGATAGATGTTCTGCTCACCCGCCTGCCTGGTCACTAGCTCGCCCGCTCGCCTTGACAACTTCCTAGCTTCTCACACCGTAAAAAAGAACTTACTTCGCGAGGCGCAAAAAAGGAATGCCCCCTCTAAAACTTACACACTACCGTTATAAATTCGTCAAGGACAATCAGGGGTCATGCTCGTTAGCAGTTTAATTTGGCAGCTATTCTTACTGCATCAATCGCCAAGGTCGTATGAAGAGAATATTTAGAATCTTGATTGATTCTTATCCGAATGTCAGGGTTCAGATACCAGATGCCCTTTTTTCCGATTGTAGACCGGAAGTATGGTTACACTGACTACGGATATATGCGCTTTCGGGGGGAAAAACCAAATAAACTCCGGAAACCTTAAAATATAGCATGTCCACACATTTACAAAATCCACTAATTATCAAGTTCCCAACCAACAGCTCGAAGTCACGGAGTTGAGTCACCAAATAAACCTAACAACCAAACACTGATTCTTGATTGACTGACCTCTGCAGTCGAAAAATAAATGACAATATGAATTTAAAAGACCATTTTACACTACTATTCCAATATTTACATGGTACGCCTGAGGAAAGAACGAAACTCAAGTCCGGATAGCCGGTCTTCGCCTCGAGATAACCCTATATAAAACAGACAATAACCTAAAGCGGACAACAGGCTGCTCGTAGAACCGTATTTTATCATTCAGCCTCCATATGATACATCATACAACTCTTCATAGCCTCAGCAATCAATACAGCATCGTAAAACAACCTACAACCCCACAAGCGTTTGACATCCCAGATCCCTGAATTTTTATTGGAACATTTCCTATGTCCCAGTTGACGCTAACTTCTGCAATTCATACAGCGTCGTAAAATAAACGAAAACCAGTTTAGTGTTGCCGATAATGTACGGGTTATTGGCTCTTTCCAGATCCCTCCCGATTCCTCGCAATTAAAATCGCCCTGCAGAAGCTCATTACATGCTAAATGGACAACAACAGGTACAACTGAAACAGCGTCGTAAAACAACACACAACACCTGTTTTACTAAACAAGTGCGGCGTACGGTTTCTTATTAGTCCTTACGTGACGACACACCAGATATTATTAGTAGTACTATTATTGCAATATTATTATATTGATTCCGTAATTTGAAAATGTAACAGGCATTTCAAGAACGAATAACAAATGAAGAAAGCGGCGGACAAAATACAAAATTAAAGGAGTTAGGGAAGAATATATAAACTGCATTTCAATTTAACAGATTTTTAGTCACACAGATCTTACGTTGACCTTATGTTCAGGTATTTAATGTTTGCAATCCAACATTTAAATGTAACCTAATTAAGCACATGGGTTACCGTCCTGGGATCGTCCGTAGATGCTCATAAGAAAGCATCGTGTTTCTTGTTTTGTAAATGTTACATAAATCATCATTATACATGACATCATTTAGGGAAATTCTTACTTAATAGAGATTCTGCATTTGTTAAATTTGTCAGATTCAATCTCAAGTTCTGCACAGTCGCCATGTTTGCAACTGTTAACCTACACATAATATTTTATTTATAATTACTAGGCATGCTTATAATCTATGTCCACACCAGATTTCACATGCCTGAACTAATGGTCCATTAGCTATTGCTGTCAAACTGTAAATGAAAGAGATTTTTTGCACGTCCGCAATGTTCATTTTACAAAACAAAACAAAAAAAAAATTCTCGAAAATACAACAATACTGTTCATCGAATGTCGCGGTCAAGTGGTTTCGTATTCGAAAGGCCCCATGTTCAAATCCCGACTCGGAAACAGATGTCCTGACCGAGGTTTTTCGTGCTTTCCCTCAGTACATCCAGGCAAATGCCGGGATAGTACCCCAAATCAGGCCACGACCGCTTCCTTCCGCATCCTCTCATTCGATTCTATATAGTCAGTCTTAGCTACTGGTAGCGTCGTTAAACAAACAATACTGTTACTGCATTCTGTGTCTTTTAAATACTGTAAAAATCTGTTAGGTGATTCAAAAGCTCAAAGGGACACACACAGACAGCATGATTATCACTTAAGCCTATTTATTTCCTTGTAAAATGTTATTGTTTTCGATGGTATATGAGCTAAACAAGACTAAGTTTTTGCCTATACAATAAATATATCAACGTTAAAAATCAAAGCAGTGGTAATTTGAATACAGGAACAGCTATTCAGACTAATGAGATAACAAAACAGGTCAGAAAAATAACGCAGAAACGCTGAGATAAGCCGATGGAGAAACGAATAAAAGGGATTTGCGTTTGTATGCTCATAAGCTACAACCCACACACCGCAACTAGTTCACAAACTCCTGATTTCCACAGAAAGCGGGAACAGAACGCCGTTCTGCCCTTTTGAAAACCATGCAGCAGTTCGTATTAAGTTGTTTACGCGAATGCGAACGTTCATCGCCTACGCTTTTGCTGAAAGGCTTGAAGTTGACACAGTCCAATACAATGCGTTCTTTACACAAAGTACACGAAATTAACGCATGTAGGGATGATCCTCAGCTAGTGCAGTCCCCATAACTAAAAATTAAATTAACTTTAATCCGAGACCAAGCAAGTTCCCGATCAGAGTTGAAGCCTCAAAACTTAGAATCTAGGATATGATAATATTCTGCTTCATCAGGGTTATCACACATCTCCTAGGGCGGTACTAGATGGATACGGAGAAAAGTCTGCTGTAGCGACACTTAGCCCAATATGAATCTCATTTGAAGTCACCCAAAACTTAAACCTGGGTCTCTGTGGTGAGGATCCGGCGTCTAGCCGCCTGAGCTATAAAACGGCCCAACTTCGGTTGGATTAAGTTTCGCATATTGTAGGGATATTTTAATTTTGGTTCGTATAATCTAATATCACTTTCACTTTAAATTAAATTCAAACTAAATTTTGTCTCTTCAGAAAACAGCTCATCGTATAGAATATTGGTATATTATTTCATTAGAACCTAGAAATTATTTGAAACTTGTGGTGAAATACAAGTAAAATAACTTTCGGTCCTGTACAGCGTGACGTGATTATTTTTACAAAACCAGATTTGTATCTGCACCGAACAGTATACGAAATATGCAAAGCAGCACACGTCGCATTTGGAAAATGTACATATTTTACTGGAAATGCTTCAAAAATTATTTTATTTAGTAAACGCCGTGCCATGATGACAACTTCTCTTACACCGGTGTGTGGCGTGTAATCCACACGATAGCAGAAGGCGCGAGGAAAATCATCATCATCTGAACTCTCAGGCGTGTCCTTACATGCACCCAAACAAACATAAATGACACCAATACAAAGTATACAATAACCCTCGGAGTCACGATGACAACTAAATTTACAACTCTGAACTCCATCTACAGTGAGTGTGAACCTTTTTGTATCACTCATATAAGAATCAGCGATTACATTCCTGGGGAACAACAACCACGCTATCTTTGTAAATGGGATATGTTGTGTTTTCTTCGAAACAGCAAACGGCATCAGAACTTTGGGTGTAGTTTGTGAAACAATACCTAGGACCGCGTAGACGTGAAGACATCCTTGACGCACTTCTCCACGTGGTCAAGAGCAGTGTTATTCAACCTGGGGTACGCGAAGACATCTTAGGGGGTACGTGAAATTTAAAAAAAAAATTATGATAAACACTGAATAATCAGTAACGTAATTTATTTAATTTATTTTAGATGTAGATTATATACTATGTATAACTTGAATTATACACCAACAACTCTGGGGGTACAAAGTTGAAGAGAAATTATATCTGGGGGTACGCGAACGAAAAAGGTTGAATACCACTGGCCAAGAGGAACCAAAACTCTTGTGCCAAGGAAACGACCGAAATCCCCCCTCCTTCGGAACGAGGTAAGTCCCTCCAAACCACTTTTATACGAAATATGTCAACCAGTAACCTGTCCGTTAAGAATGACAAGAAAACACCTGGGTTGTTGCGCCGTGGCGGTATGACCTCTGAAACGTTGGTGGAAATTTACCAGACTACACGGCGCAACAACCCAGAAGACAGCAATCATCAGACTCACCGCTGTGAAAACCTCAAATCTTACATAGTAACACACATAATCATAAATTATATCCCATACGGCCCAAAATTCCTTAACAGCGAATGATAACCAATCAACACATCGGTAGAAGATAAACAGCACCAAATCCCTTAACATAACTTTGGAAACACCACAAATAGAACTTACATTCAGCATACAATCTACACATTAAATTCTATCGGCCTTATCATTAAAGTCACCTTCCGTCCATTGCCTATGCCGTATATCCATCGGATTGCTTATTTATTTACCTATCAAAACATAAGAGCCGTCCACTAAAGTTACATTCTGAATCGTAATCAGTAATGTGGCATACGAACTGCAATACACGTCAATATGATTATTACAATACAATAGTACGGTTCTCGCAGAAAATTTTTTCAATGTCGCAGTCACGTGTGACTGTAACAAAGGACACAGCAGGTCACAAGGACGATTCGGCCATTACATTATCATGCGAACGTCACTTCTACGTTCACTCGACAAGAACAGGTGACGACAGAAGTTTGGTTTCCACCCTGTGCTATCGAGTGAATGGTTTCATAGCAATGACAGTGATCATGAATGCAGAGTTGAGGCACTTAACGATGATGTATCAACTGCAGATGCATGTTGAGCTGAATTAGAAATGTCAGGTTGAGCTTGAGACGTTTATGAAAATATATTCGTTTATGGTTTTTACGGTTTGTCAATTAGGGAGGATACAAACCAACGAATTAGAAATTGTAGCACTACCAGCTTTGCTGCATGAAAGTTATTCTTGAAAAAATCAAGCGAGATGAGATAATAACAGTTACAGACTGTAGTAGACTAGATCAGTGGTATTCAACCTGGGGTACGCGTACCCCTGGGGGTACGCGAAGACATCTTAGGGGGTACGTGAAATTTAAATATATTATTTTATGATAAACACTGAATAATCAGTAATGTAATTTATTTAATTGATTTTAGATGTAGATTATATATTATGTATAACTTGAATTATACACCAACAACTTTGGGGGTACAAAGTTGAAGAGAAATTATATCTGGGGGGTACACGAACAAAAAAGGGTTGAATACCACTGGACTAGATCATGTGATCAGTAAATGAATCAGGAAATGACAGAAAATACAATCGGTAGAGAATAAAATAGATGAACACAAACAAGCTTTGATAAACCATTTGGATAGAATACAACTGACAGGTTCTACATCATACACCATAAGAAGGCCGAAACAGGCAGACCTTAGAAAAGATGGAATAAATATGTGAAGTCGGGAAAGGCTTAAGTGTCTGCATATACGAGTACAATTATTTTCCTTGGTGGAAAAGAATATGAAGCTGTTCTATCGCCTCTCTGTTCGTAGTCGTAAACGTAACGAGTTTGTCACCACGACTTCAAGGCGCGGTGCTTATTTACAAATCGTAAGGTTCTGGTAATCAACGGCATACGAGCCAAGATTACTTCAAGCATTTCCATTAACCCCATCACCCTCTGCGCTGGCCGATAAAAGACAGTCTTGCAACCGTGACTTTTATCCAACACTAGGAGTCGCTTAGCTCGGTCGTAGCCTTTGCTGATTTTTGAGGTTTATGGGGTTAATTAGGGAACATATAGTTCAGGTGAACATGAACTTGCTGTCAGGGAATATTGCGTGGAGGAGTATAAGTTGAACGCCAGCGAGGAGGTTTGGATAGTGGCTTCAAGTAAATGTCCGACGTTGCATCGCAGAAATATTTTTCTTTGTCCAGACAATTGCACAGTATTTTAATATTTTGGTAGTAGAATCGAAGAGCTAGAACAATGTTTGGTGTTTCCTTGTGGGAATCAAAGACTAGAGTGTCCTCGGTATTACCAGCATCCCTGGACTTTCCTTTCCTCAATTTTTAAAGGTCGTTTCGCCTAAGCAATGAGCAAATGACCTGATTGGCCACATTAGCCCTACTTCACGTGGACGTCGGACCTTTCAGACCATTTGCATCACATTAAATAGCTCTCGCCACTATTGTGCCAACAATTACACAGAACGCCATGATACTTGTTTTAAATTACAATTCAGCCCTTCAAAGATTGTGGCCGGCACCCTGACGACATACTTCCTGCTTTAGTCTTTCGCAAAAAGTCTCGTATCAAATTATAGTTTGCCTCCACACCTTGGCAGCTCGCCGGGACTCGAACCCAGAACCGCGCGGTCACAGTCTTTTACTTGTATAAGACTGATTTACTACGTCGCATCGGGCGTCGTGCATTGTCTGATGGGAAGTTGGTTCTTCAACACAATGGTTATAATTATAGTGAAATTATTTCATTGGTCGAGGCCGAACGCACTACACCGCCAAGCCATAAGAACATCAGGTCTCGTGATTTAGTATAGAAACTTCTTTTCCTAAAAAATATTCCACGTATCAAATACTGATTCTTAATACAAGTACAGATCTCATTACTATCCACAACTTTTTCAATCATTTTTCGAGACGCGGGCCTACCTACATATGTATCACACTATACGGACATAACTAGACTGTTTAACTCTTCAAAGCCAGTGGTTACTATAAGCACCACTTGTTTTAATAGTAAATAACTTCGTTTTGTATTTATGTATCTCGTATGATCCCAGTGTAAAAGGATTATTTCCCTTACAACATATTTGTAATTGTAAAGGGTTGGTAGTGACTAAATTATTACGGACTGGACGACCGAGGTTCGATCCCTTGCAAGAACAAGGATATTTTCCTGGCCTCTGCGTCTAAACTGACACCGAAGTCCATCCAGCCTCCTATCCAGTAGGTACATAGGGATCCTTATACCGGCTGTAAAACGCGAAGCCTCCTTCAGTGCCGAGATCAAGAACAAGTAGGAGCTACACCTCGAAATCAAAGCGCCTTAAAGGCGTGTACCGGGGACAGCTGTACTTTGCTTTACAGTATGACATCTGTACCATAAAGGTAACACTTTGAACAACAAATTCAAAACTCCAAAAATTAACACAAAGGGCCAATGGATTACGCACGCACTTTGAAGACACGTGATGTGATAGCTCTTGGCAAATAATAACTTACATAAGTTTTGCAACATTTTCAGAAAAGGGAGTGACTACAATCCGTCCCCATGTTTATAAACGTCCTGAACACACTAGCTCAGTCATCATCACCCCATTTAACAAGCTTATGTCACAGAGTTAATTGCGCAATAATTAAAAAGATGCGATGACACATGCAGCTTCTATTCACAAGGCCCCTCCTGAATTAATCCCAGTGCCAAAAACTGTAACGCCAACGGGATGGCAGAACGAACTCTCTCGTAACAAATTACTATTTGATGGTAATCGCCTATTACATTTCTCCCTGAATATCCACACAGTGAAATAATGGCTCCAGACCAACAGTTAACTACTTACTTGTAGCCAGTTCCATCGATTGATTAATCAATTTTTATGACAAAACAGAGAGGCAATAATAAAGCTAAACAACACTAATGGCCCCACTTCTCACGTAGCATTAATTTGAAACTGATTCCTTCTAAGATCTGTGCTTCTGATACACAGGGGTAAATATAATTACCAACTGCACCTACTAATAAATTACACCTGGTGTTCAGTGTCGAGGAAATTGTCTTTTATTTTATTTCGTTCTATTGGAAAAGGCGGAAAAAGCCTGTTTATGTTACACGAAAATTATTTCTATACAATTAGTCAGAAAGACGAAGTGCAGCAGAATTAACAATTCTGAATGTGAAAATAAAATAAAATACGATTCTTACGTGATCTGTGCATATCGCCTATTATGGTGAACTGGAAAATACTGATTTAATATAAAGTGGACACTAACAGCAAAAAAAAAGGGCCCAGAGTTGGCTAGACAAATATAAAGTGGACACTAACAGCAAAAAAGGGCCCAGAGTTGGCTAGACACACTTTCGAATAGCGTAGCACAAATCAGAAGGATTATCGATTCTCTAACAAGCTCGGATCAACGAACAGGCAATAGTCGATTCCTTTATAAATAATCTCGACTCTGAGAATTGGGTTTGTTCAGTCATCAAAGTGATTGGCTACGGGATAGCCGGCCAGGGTTCGAATCCCACCAGGACCCCCGCCACCCTCGGCTCTTAGACAAACAACCCTTCTACCGGCGGGTCCTTGTACAGGGCTAAGTGGCTGCAGCGTGAAGCAGGACACTCACGCGTGATTCAAAACTAAGGATGCGCGGTTTTATTACCACTGTCTACATGCCTCGGTGTATTGGTTAGGAACAGGGACGGACAAATCAACCTTGTATATTCTCGAATGTTACCCCTCTTACCTCTCTATAACTGCGCGTAAGGTCGCTCTGATAAGCATCTGTCAAACAAGTGACCTTTCAAGCTGCCCGCACTGAAGGTACACACAGTTCAGTCACTGCGTTTCCTTGACAAGCCTAGATCAATCGCTACAATGCTGTATATCGAGTCTGGTCGATCAGTCAAACCACTGAATAGACCTGCGGGTCATTCAGCCTTCTACCCAGCGAGTGAAAATGGCTCTTTCATCCGGGGCCAAGCGACCGAGGCGTAAAACAGACCATTCATTTCCAATTAGTGTCAAAGAATAAGAGGTTTTCTGCCTCCACAGCGGGGCATTTAAGCCAAGGGGTGAAATGGATCATTTTCGTTTCAAGTTTTAGGTAACCGCGAAAATAAATAAACAGAGCTAGCTGTCGGTTGTGGGCGAAACCCTGGATTATTTAAAGACGCTGATGAACGTGTATAAGTCATCGGGTGCGATGAGAAAAACAGTCATGAATGGTAAGGAATATTAAGGGTAAGAGGTCATTAATATTCTACTGTGATATGAAATGTGAGTTAGGGAAGAATACACAAGTTGCTGTACAAGAAATACAACAAGTAGATTAGCATTGCTTAAGGCGTGTACTTAGAAGGTGAGAGGGATGAGGAAAGAATTTGAGAAGTGGGGACTCCCTCTATGTAGAGGGGAAGAGACTAAAATGTTTCGTGACGAGGAAGTAGAAGAAACAGTTCTTTGAGCAGGAAACAGCTTATTTTTAACGACGAAGAGGATGATAAAATCCACTAACGTTACAGAATTATGAAGTATAGGAAAATTTGTATGTGCGTGTAAAAACAAAATTCATAAAATACAAGTGGAAATACGAAAGGAAAGCATATTTGTCTAGTTCAAGATAAAAGACTGTAGCAAGCCAATAACACCGTTAGAGATAGTTGTGGTCAGCAAAAACCCGGTTTTGGACTAACAATCTTCTGTATAGAGAACTCAACAGAAAAGTGACAAGATCGCGGCCTATTTCAAGACACTAAACAGACTTCGCCTGGAAACAGGAGAAAACTTGTTTAGATTATATAGCACTTAACGAGACAAATGACGATTTCGAATTACTTGGAAAGGCTCTGAAAGGAAACCACGAAAAACTTCAAACAGGGCATCCGGTGACTCGTCCGAGATTAGAATGATGTTATACTGGAACAGACGATTTGAGTGACGTGCGTCAGCCAATGTCAGGGTCGAGTGTTCTTTGTCGCGCGTATTGGCAGGCGGACGACCTCCATCTAGTCTGTCTGTGGGCGGCACACCGCCACGAACCCGCACAGCCACAGAACCAGAAGACCACAACAATGCCAGCCACGTGCCAGACATGGGTCAATTATGCATTATGTAACCTGCGCTTTTCCGAGCTTTCTAATGCAGTCATATGATAGACTGTCTGGGAACATAAAGATTCCTTGAGAGAAAGGGTGAGAAGGAAGAAAGGAATTTGGACCCAAGTGCCACTGAAGGCTGTAACGTAATAGAATTCTTGAACAAAGCCCATTAGCTGCATTATTATTCATCTTTTTGGACAATACAGCCTGAAAGTTCAGGGCTATTAATAACTATGTCGGAATCAACCTTCTGCACTTTATAATTATTCACCTGATAAAGAAATTCAATGGTTTTAAATCCGACGGTTCAATACTGTGTTCATAAAGGCTAGTCATCAGAATTCATATCACAGCAGTGCAAACTGTATACCATATTTTACGATCCTACATCCTATCACGCTTCAGAATCAGAAAATAACAATTTTGAAAACAGTGCGACAGAGTCATATAGACAGCGTGATGTTCCTGCCCAGTCTCAAACACCTACCTCGATCTAAGCCCGTTCTACTTTATGTAAATATGTACAAGTGGATGGGCGCTTTTATATATTTAATACGTAATTTCACACACAAAGAACGAGAAAATTGTATTAGCATTTCTAAGATTCCTTTTACGTGCTACATAGCGAAAGTTGACGAACAGCGCATTTCGAAACGATGTAAAAAAATAAATTGTGACCCGTTTCAGCCCACAGAATAGAGTCAAGCGATCACACACACTCTTGGATGAAAAATACAACGCTTCGTTCCAGATGAGGGTGGATCAGTCCAATTTATTTTTGAAGTGTACAAACAGAAACCCAATTACGAAATGGGACATAAAACTCCAGCATCCATGTACCATCAACAAATTTAAAAACTGTATGGTCAACATAACATAAGATGAAGATGGCTGTCTTCTGGGTTGTTGTGCCGTGTTGTATGGTAGAAGTTTAACAAATTAGAAATCACAGGGTATAAAAACCAGGCCCGGAGCATTCATCTTAGCCCGGCTAACACTTTGAAAAATTAAAAATAAGTCTTACTATCAAGTGTCAGTATTACTCCATACACTGGAACATGGAAGAATTGATCAGCTAAAACGCATCGTTAACTAGCACCAACCAGCCGATGTTAGCAATTTCTCACCCCCCAAGAAAGCTAAGATGTTTGCCAAACTTCGATTGCTAACATCGCGCGCTAAATCACACTTCTTGGAATTTTAATTTCCTAACTTTTGTCGTAAGCGTGTGCCGTGATAAGATGTTTGCCAAACTTCGATTGCTAACGTGCTGGTTTCTAATGTCGCGCGCTAAATCACACTTCTTGGGATTTTAATTTCCTAACCTTTGTCGTACGCGTGTGCCGTGATGAAACTTGAGATTGAGCATAACGGAAAATTAGGAAAACACTCAACTTTCAAAAATTTTCACGACACTTTTCAAAATTCCACACTATGCCACTGTTATATGTAGAAATACCTTAAAACGTTATTTTCGTTTTCTTCCAAATGTCCCTGCGCAATTTTGGAATTCCACTACAATTTACGACCACCAAGATACTTAACGTCCAATATTCACGACTGAAATCTGTATTCAGTACTTCATGTTTTATAAACTTCTTGTTATACACCACAGGTTTCCAACCACCCATCATCGCTCTACAAGGATTTACATGTTCCGTATCCTTTCCGGGCAACCAGGACTCGGTTAACTTTGAATAAAGACAGAAGAGGCTTGTGAGCAAAAACGTTGTTGGACATCAGCTTAAGCTTCACCAAGGGTCAGACTTCACTGTTCTACGTGATCCTGAAATTACTACAGCCCGTCTCCAGATCTCCGCTTTGGCGTCAAGACGATAAGACTACACTCTGCCATTGTAAATACTGGCACAAAGAAACAGAGTCGCCATCTCTGTAATTGCAGTTCCATCCAAGCTGTTGGCCATGAAAAGATCTTGAAATATCTTCAGAATGGATAACAAACGGCCACGTGACGCAGAGGAATTCAGCCGCCCCAGGCAATTGGTTACGCTCTGTCGATCCAGTAAAAGTGGGGAATCAAAAACGGCTAAATGTGACAGATGTGTCCGAACGCAGCGCCATTATGGCAACTACGTCTCCGTTGCAATATTAAACTCGACCTACTTCTGGAGGCAAAAATTAAACTCGACATGACGGTGTGGTTAAAAAAACAAGTGTGTTCTAGAGCGTGTTTTAAAATATGGTTCAGGGGCAGAGGCAGACAACCACTTCAAACAAAAGTCAATTTACGAAGCTGAACACTGCGACCAGACAACATGCCAAATGAGGGAAGGGAATGATATTATTACTAAATAAATATGTTATTTTTAATAAACAAAAATAACTGACATAAGAAAACCACACATATCCATATTCTTAAAAACCTTACTTTGGATAATAAATTTTGAACCAACTGACGGATTTTCATGGATGTGAGTATGAGTATTATATCAATGTAGGACTAACCTACGTCCATAATTTTGAATCCTTTTTCATGTCAACTTCTAGGGTGGGAGAAAGACTAGCTTCATTTACCACGTGTCTCTGAAATTTGTACTGTGACATCTCTAAATAAGTAAAGTCACCCTGTATGCAAAACAGCGTGGGTGATTTCCGTTAGGCAATAATAAATCATTACGTAAAATTTGGAGTGGATATAAATCATAATCAAGGCCACTACGAAGACATTACAATTCCGACGCGTCGGTAGGAAACTTAAATATTGTCTGACAATTTTCATACGTGTTCGCCAATGCGTATAATTATTCAAAATTTATAACAGCTTAGCTGTGCAAATGAAAGCATTTAAATAAGTATACTAAAATATTTGTCTTGCGGACTGAAATGCGGGATTCTGTAATTAACGGACCAACTCCCTACAAACACTGGTAATGAAACCCCGAAGGCTCTACGTCATTAATAACAAATAACAACACCACGTGACATGACCGTTTGCTGATTATACCTGCATCCCATCCTCATAATGTATTTCCCTAAGATCGTTCTTAACATTCTCTCATCGCTATATCGGTCTTCCGAGTGACTGTTTTCTGGCATTTCTCTGATAGGGTCTACTTTTAAAATAAAATGACCACGTATTTTTAACTGACGGTTTTGACGTAAATACGTCTATATTGAAGGGTCATTCCGCAAAAAAGTGTAACGAAAAAGTGAAAGGAAAATGTGTAACATGGTTACCTAGGAAATATCAACAATTTGTAAATATGGATCGACAAAAATGGTCAGCTTGCATGCATTGTTATGTTACCTAGGAAACGTCATCTGTTCACTCGGCATTGTTGTGTTACATTACTGCCGTTAACGATCCGCTTTCGTAAGAAGATGGATGACATTGAAGATAACATTACATTACATTACAGAGACGTAAATATAATTTAAATAAAGAGACGTATTTACGTAAAATTCTCCGGAACCGTGGTTCCACTGTCACTTTTTTAATCGGTTAAGAAGATAGATAAGATCTTAATGTTCGTGATGACGGTCTAGTATCATGCTGAAGAGGTACTTGTGCACTTGTCTGAGGAGAGACACAAAACCAGCTTCCGAAACGTCGTACATTTTTATATTTCTTAATATTCTGAAAATGTATAACTTTCAAAAGTAGCCCTGCAGTAGGAAACACCATCCAGTATCACATAATTTAAAACTCCAGCGCCTACAATTTTAGAATATCTCGCACTTATATCCTAAAGAAGGAGTTGACACGTTCTTCCAAAAGGGAGCTCAGAAGATAACGGATATCTCGCATCCTGGTCAACATCATCTTGATTGGGAACGAAGGAACATAAAATTCCTTCAAAAGGGCGACCACCACCCTTAAGTTGGTGCTACATAACACCTGCAGTTGTCATAGCATCGTTAAAATAACCTACTAGTAAACGAGCAGCCTCTAATGGACTGCGCCACCAGGGCTCAGGATAGAAATGTGCACGGCCCCGGGCCACGTAGCCGAGGTGATGTTCAGATTCGGGTCAGGTTCACACGATAGTAATCAACACAACATACAACATTTCGGGCCATTCTTTTTCACATGGCAAAAGTTACTTGTAGTTGGGCTCATCTTATCTTACGTTCGTGACACTCGCAAAATTTAGAATTAGCACCGATAGATGTGACGTTACTTGCGCGATGCGAGTTGCAAGTTACGATACGACCACCAAGTTCACTGGGAATCCCCCGGCCGGTGCTTCAGACATCAAACTAACCACAGGCGTTTTTCCAGCGTCAAATAATTCAAGGACTACTCGTATTTATGCATACGACAGTCGGGCTAGATTATAAACAGACCGAGTTTTATTCGGGCTGGAACGAAAGGAAGTTGGGCTTCGGTCGGGTAACATATATGAAAACAAACTTCGAACTCGGGCTAAATGGTCCTCGAGTATGGCCAGGTAAAATTCGAAAATTTCGCAGACTTTTGGCTCTGGAAACTTTGATTAATTAGGCAGTTGGTATGATTTTAGAGGAGTCGACGAAAACAACAAAAATTGGTATAAAGAGCAGGCTCGTAAACCCCAGTATGACGAACAATTGCATATGCCCTTTTGCCTGAACTTTACTTAGATGCTCTGCCTCGTCATGCACAAGAACGAAAATGGTAAATGGATGAAATGAAACTGCATCAAGAACTTTAAAAATACGGAACTGCTAGTAAAAACTGAAATTGGAAAAAGAAACAATTTTGGTGGACTCTGGTGCAGGTGGGAGGATAATATTAAAACGGATATTAAAGTAGTGTGAGACGGTGAGGACTAGATTCGTCTGGCTCTGGATAAAGACTGATGGCAGGCTCTTACGAAACCGTTAATAAGCCTTCAGGTTCCTTAAAGAATTTTTTACCAGCTTGTAACAACTGTTTGCTTCTCAAGGACTCCATGGACATGGTTGTAAGAGTAGAGGACTGCAGATAAGTCGCAGAACGTTAGCGCGTAGCAATCCATGCATGCATTCCAGGCTTCTACAAACGGTTGGGCTTCAGTTTTAGAATGACTTTATCCGCAAGGAAATCAAATTCTGTACTCGTGACAGAAAACTAGGTAGACCCCCGGAGCCTTATGGGCGTCATAAAAACGAAAGTACCCAACAACTAAATGACAATTTTTCCCAACAAAATTTATAAATTTCCATCTTCTCTGCCCATTGGAATCAACACAAAAACACCTGTTCTTGAAATCTATTCCCGAAAGTTCCCCAGGCTCTGAAACAGGGCGCCAAGAATTATTAACTGCTAACAATAAATACTGTAAGTCTGCATCACATCAAGGCCACTGTGACAGGAAACGGCAAACAAAGGCCTCGGTTCAGCTGCGAGTTGTTACTTCCTAAAGGCAAGAACGCGGACGTCTGCAGAAGGAGTGCCAATATAGCGACATCACGGTGATACCAACAACAGAAAACCAAATGATTGCTTCACAAACGATCACAAAGCTCTTACTTTCAGACAAAAAATATGTACATGGTGCATGCCTCTTGTGTGTATGATCCACATTTCGTCAGAAATTCATGTTTACAAGGACATGTGGAAAATGGCGCACAACGGGAACAGATAGAAACTCTCAAAACAAAAATATAAAAGAAAGAAAGCTCTAGAAGAAATCGTTCCCGAGATATCGTGGTAAGAAGGCACCGACAAATGGAGCGAGTCACACCGATCATAAGTAGTACAGAAATTACTGAAGAGGATGAAATACAGAGGGTTGAATAACGACAAAGAAACTGAAGGTGACTCTCGTGAACAAGTGAATTAATACAAAAGAATAGCATATGTTCACCGATGTCAGGAAAAACACTTGAGAAGCGTACAACGCTTGTGGACACAGAACAGAGTAGGTACGTAACTAAGAGGGCTGTAGTTATAGTAGATGTATAAAGTGTCCTCATGCAACCGCACGTCGTAGAATGTTGGCGTTCATACGACGTAACATCACTGGTCGCCACACCAACACGAAACTCTGCTGTCAAGTCTTCCATGTCAGTTCGAGGGTCCATGTAAACAATTTCTTTCGCGTGTCCTCAAAGGACGAAGTCCAGAGGGTTCAGGTCCGTTGATCTCGCAAGCCACAATACAGAAACGCCATGTCCTAGTCACCTGATTGGAAACTGTGTTGATGTGATGTTGGGTCTATGCTAAATGCGTCGGCGCTCCACCTTGTCACGTCGAACGTCCAGCGGCACATCTTCAAGCAGCACCGGTAGAACTTCCTGCAGGCACACACAATAAGAAGAGCCACTGAGGCAATCGGGTAGTTGGTACGGCCTAACTACACGGGCCCACACATTAATAAATACTCCAGCAAACGTGATGGCTCCACTCGGGTGTCACATGGGAATTATGCTGTGCCCATAAGAGGCTGTTGTGACTGTTGAACACACATTATTATTTTAATGCTGCTTCTTCCTACTATTAATGAGCTCCAAAACCCTGGACCACGTTCATGTTCCCGTCACTTGTAGTATTGGAGACGAAGATGACGATAATGAGGCACGTGACCTTGAATCCGTGATTAGCGTTGCAAATACACATTTTCATCCTAGATGATTAAATGGCTGGCGTGATGCCGACACCCAACTCTCGGGCAATTCCTTGTGTACTATGACATGGATTCTGTGCCACCATATCTAGAACCATCTCTGTGAGTGCTGACGTCCGGCGTGGTGTTGGTAACACGTTACCAGTCTCCCTTTCTCTCGTCCAGCTGGCGAAACACATTACTGTCTGGATGATGGCGTGTTGGATATCTTTGTGCACAAGGCCTGGCTGCAACTTATACCGAGTTACCACAAGCACGAGAATCAATAATACACAACACAGTATTCGTGTGCCGTGAAGTCACTTTAATTGCCATTTTCTTATGTCTTACTGCCACGGGACGCCTGCACAGTACACATGTAAGAATCTGGGTGTTGGATCACTGTCGACCGTGACATTGCAGGGCTTATCTTCGTTTGTGCTTACGCCACGTTCTATGAACCTCGGTCCTCCCACAGTGTAATTAGTGTACTTTCCCAACTTTACGGTTACGCAATAACTCCTAGAGAATTCTTCCCTCTACATTTTGGTTTTGTTTTGAAAATTTCCCCATATCCTGTAAACCAAAGGTACACTTCTTCTCTTTATAGTGGATATCGAAATGCCTGCATCAGCTAATTTTTTATCTTTTGTGTCAGAAATGGTCACACATAACTCAATGAAGCACGCCAGGGAACAACATTCTGAACACAAAACTGAGAATCCTGTTTTTCTTTTCCATATCCGCGTTACTTTCCGTCTGTTAAAGGCAGTTTTACTGGGGTTCCAATTTTTACTTTTGTAACTAGAGACATTAACTAACAAAGAGTTTTAGATGTTTGCTGTGAAACCAAAGTGCCCCTGCGAAATCTTGTTTAGACTACACGCTATGCAATACACATAATGGAGACATTGCTTATATTAATTGTGGTGATAACATTTACTACCGTAATCAGCACAACGAGAACTTTGATTCTCAAAATACTGCGTTGTCATCTTTACCATTATTTTCATAAAATCGGCATTTTATTCAGTGCTCAATGTTAAAAGGTAACACGAATGTTCAAATTACTTTTTGCGGAGAGGGGGTCACTTGAAAGGTGCGTTTCAGGCATTATCATTAGCCTATCTGTTGTCTAGGAACGTACAAAGTGTTTTAAATTATGACCCGAAGTAATATTGCCACAAACCAAGTTAAGTTAAACAAAGCTATGGTAATAACAGCAAAATCAAAACCTGTCAAATTACTCATAATACATGACAGATGAATCAGACCCATCAAATAAAGAGGAACTTAAAATGAACTGAAGATAATAAAACATAAGTAATATCAGCATAATTTGGAATCAAATGTTAAATCAAGACAGTAAATGAGGATGGTTTTAAGGTATTGTGTTGTTACTTTAAATCCATACAAGTCACTCATTCTAACCAAAACTGGTTACAACTAATGTACCTCAGTCTCAACATGCCATCTTCAAAACTAGGTGGTTACAAAATCCAACTACTGAAACATCTCTTTATAGGTCAAGCAAGAATGATCCATATACAATTTTTAACCTTGAACCAGATATAAATCCTTCTTTCAAAAAATGTTCACAGGTTTTCCCTTTACTGCTGTCCATGATAATCTATGCATCTCTGTATCCTACTTCATTTTATGATACTATTTCAGTTCTGAAAGTATATGGTGTTGAATGAGAGGACAATTACTAACAGATCCTCAAAGATCCAAAAACAAACTTGAAGGATTCAAAACACATCACCACAAATTCAATAATCAATTAATGAGTGTTAATGCCAAATATTTCCCATTTCAAACTCAAATTACCCTTACAGAAACTGATTATATTTAACTTCTTCAAAAGCTTATAGTTACTCAGCCAACCAAGATAATCCCAGCCTTCTGTAGAACCTGAAATTTCATTACTGTGCTCACAACAGCCCACTACTGGTCTCCCTCCTCAGCCAAATGAATCCAGTACACACTCTACCAACCTATTTCCTTAAGATCCATTTTTTTGCCTTCCATCTATGATCGGGTCTTACAAATGGTTTCTTCCATTTGCTTTACCAACTGAAATTTTTCATGCATTTCTCACATCCACTACAAATGTTTGACACAAACTATGACACTGTTTATCAAGTCTGGCCACCATACATTCTCCTCAGTACCCCATTCTCAACACTCTTAACCCATGTTTGTCCCTTAATATGACACTTTCATACCCATACAACACAACAGTGAAGTTACAGTTTTATATATTTAATTTACACTTCTCAATGACAGATGAGAAGACAAAAAAATGCTTAACTTCAGCAAGTAACAAGTACTCCCACATTAAACTCATTTTTCATTTCTTTGTGAATGCAATTCTGTTTTACTATCGTCATTCTTAAATACTAAATATCTGACATAGTTTTGAAGGATCTATTATCAAATATATTAAAAAACTCTTACATAAACTATCAACATTTTGGATTAAATTTCATTACTCTTGCTGTCACATGACTTTTCACATTCTTCATATTCAATGAAACATAAGTATAAACTTTTAAATATATGGCATTGTGATGTATTCAAATGATATGGCTTTTAGCCTATATAAACTTTCATGAGGATGAGCCAAATATTTTTCGCAAATCACGAAATCAAGATGGACCAAATCAACATAATATATAAACTGTTCTTGCTTTTCAGAAACAAGTAAGGAAATAAAAATAACTGAACCCAGCCGTTCCTGCAGCCAAGGTAAATCCCTCCTACTAGAGCAGTATAACTGTTCACCACAATAGGAACCCTATTTCCTCCAGCTGCTAGCTTCACCTGACATGGCCCATATGTGAGCATATTACAGGTAATTCTTCCAGCACTGTACATTCCTTTCCAAATACAATCCTTATAACTTAGACCGCAAATATACATGGGCTGACAAAAAATGTATTTACAGTTTTTGCTGCCACTTGCCTCTGCCCTATGGTCTGGACACCTGAAGTTTGATTCCTTAGAAAGACGGCAATTTCTCTTCAGAGTATTTGAAGAAGCTATAATACCCATACAGCCTCATTATCAAGTGGTAGCCAAGTGTCTTTCTCTGGGGGTAAAGTGGCCACATCGAGAAGGTGATCACTAATTCTACCTCGGTGTACAATTTTGTAATGTGGTACAGAACCACAAGGGCAATTTGACCTTTACTTCACCACCTGGCATCAGAAGCAACAATTCTTCAATCATGTATGACATTTTACTTCAACTGTTTCTGATGCACAAATGATGAAACTGCAGAATTTCTTTTAAAGTCTGGTACTCAGTCTTATGCTATTTAACACAAATATAGTATAAAAATATAATTATTTCTAGTGTGTCTAAACACGTTTATTTTACACAAATTAACTTCTTCATGTGGTATTAAATTTGAATCTACAATCACCCACAATGAATATTTACAGTTAATAACCATGTACGATGACACACGAAATTTAGATATATCTATCCTCCAAAGGTCAACATGGCTTTGTTTCCCCATTTCTGATATGTACAGCAAACAACCCAAAACTCTGTGCCTTCTTCCTCACCATTTAGCCTAGCACATCATCATTATATTCCACAAAATATAAAGCGGTAAAAAGCAGTAATGTTTGACACAAATTATTTAGTCCCTAAAAACAAATGAAAAAAAGAAGAATAGTTAAAGATGTAAAACATTCATTCTTCTATACATGGAATGAAAATAACATAATGTTAAAAAAATTGGTCCATGAATCATTAAATGATGATCTACAAGACAACACTACCAATTTCGCCACTCTAATTTCTGAGAGATACAGGATGATGTATAAAGTGGTGAGCAATGAACTAGGGAACCAAATTTCTGATTGACATTCCTTTTGTTTTGTTTTTTGAGGTAAATACATCTATATGGAAGGGTCATTCCCTAAAAAAGAGTTACAAAAAGTGTAACGAAAAAGTGACAGGAAAATGTGTAAGATGGTTACCTAGGAAATATCAACAATTTGTAAATATGAACTGACAACAATGTTCAGTTTGCATGCATTGTTATGTTACCTAGGAAAGGTCATCTGTTTACTCGGCATTGTTGTGGTACATTACTGCCGTCAACAATCCACTTTTGTTATTGCGCAAAGAGCTGAGCTGTGAATCGCTTGTAGAAGAAGTGCGTCGTAGACTAGATAATTTTGTGCTGGTAAAAACGTTTTAGAAAATCACAAGTACTTATCTTATACAAGAATTATTACATTACATTACATTTCATTACATTATATTTCATTACATTACAGAGACGTATTTACGTCATATTCTCCAGAACCGTGGTTCCACTGTCACTTTTTCAGTAATTTCTGACACAAACATTAAAACAGGCACACATAACATAACACTAAAGGCAGCTGACATTGCATTATTGAATAAACTAAATCTCAGTCAAATACCTACATGAACTTTAAAAGCTGAGGAATATACTACAAATTACCAAAACTAAAAGGTAGGCCAGAATTTGCTTTTTAACAGCACCATCTTATCTTATCAGCATCATATTTTGGTAAATGTATGATAAGTACTTTACTATGCTTATTTCCATTTCATCATGTAATACAAAGTCCTTCCTGGGAAATTAAACAGACAGCAAAAAAGTATTTAACACCCAAAAGAAAATCATTGGAATAATGGCATGTGTTAAATTAGGTCTCTTGCACAGTAATAAGATATTTAATACAATTCTCCTTTCAGGTAAATTCTTATTCCCACTACTGTCATTTGCTGTGGACAACATGGAAAAAATTCACACAAATTCTGACATACATAGTAGCAACACAAAGCATGAATATGACTTCCATAAGCTGCTGAATGCTAACCTAACTAGTCAACAGAAAGGTGCTTACTATGCAGGGAACAAATTATTCAGTACACTTCCATCTGATATTAAATGTTTTAAATCTCAATACAACAGTATTTAAGAAAGCACTGAAAGATGGTCTTTTCTCTCATTCCTTCTACTCTGCAGAAATACTGTAGATGTTTATGTAAACAGCTGTTAAACAGCTATGTATTTAATTTGGATTGGTATTTTATTTTGTATTATCTGCTGGTATTTATATTATGTGTTCCACAACCTTGGCTTGTACTATGAAGGCTCTATGGAATGCAAATAAATTCTAATTCTAATGCTATGTTATGTAATGGAATTCATGTACTATTATGCAAGTTACACAACACTGTTTACTCTCAGCAATGGCATTTCAGGAATGTTTCTATCAACTAAATATGACGCATTTACAATATCTTATTAATGCAGTTAACTATTTGCATTCACCCACAAAATAATGACTACATACGGCCGAAAAACCAACACATGTGTACAACAATTTGTCTGGAACTGTCTACAAACCTTGCAAATGTGCATACTAGTGTCACCTATGACCCTAAACAAGAACCACATGCATGACAAGACTCAGAAAAAATGCACATGCAGAGAAACCTACAAATCCCACCATTTAGTGGCTGTAACACATGTTAACTGTGAATATTGCACTACATAACACAAAATACATGTAGGCCTCTTCCTGGGCCAATTTTATCACTGCAGCACATGAAAATGTAATGTAAGTAATTGCAGCATATCGTATAAGAATATCCTTCAAAATTTTAATCTGCTACGTCTTGGAAAAAAGTTACAACCTCTAAAATTTCAATTTATTATGTCTGTCGTAAAAAAATACAAACAGTTGCATCATTAA
Source organism: Zootermopsis nevadensis (assembly GCF_000696155.1). The sequence goes on along the minus strand of NW_019059949.1, from coordinate 772 downwards.
CGTCCATACAACCTATACATAAAACTTGTATGAAAGAATAGTCTGTAAATATATACAATGTTATCATAACAGACGCTAATACTGATAAAAACGATTATGTAACCGAGCTTGTCCGGTTGGTCTTTCGGCTTATTTTTTCCAAAAAATGTAAAGAAACGCGGTCACTGAACTAGGTCTGCCTCCGACCCTGACACTGCCATTGCCCTCAATGTTGTCAAAATATGAACTTTTCTACGGACAATATTAACTTAAATATTACACTTACCTCTGTCGCTTCCTTCCATTGCAATATAAACTTCTGTTGCAATCAATCTGCAGTAAATTAGCACCAAAATACAAATGTTAAATTACAATTATACTTTTTCATCCCACTTTCCTCTCAACAAACATGGCCGGACCTCAATCACAACACCCCAAGGTCGTTGAACTATATAAATCTCACAGGGTAATTCCACTTTCTCAAGTATTTGGCATATAAATACTTAAACCTAAAACGTTAATATAAATTTTACAAGACATTCGATAAATGTTGCCTTACTAAAACAAATTGCAACTTGACTAGTTGGTAAAATTGTCATACAAACATGATGGCCGCTTCCACACAATGTCATATTTATTCAAATCAAGTCTATACATCGAAACAGCATGTTGAGTGTACTGAAAAATTTGCATTTTAATTAATCTAAAGTGTAAGTATATTTGAATTAGTATTCTGTATGCACCAAGTGTGGTATTCATAGGATAACATGTTCCACATGTTGGCCTGTACTGC